>PVLD010019230.1:0-36968 GCA_004027595.1 Dinomys branickii | reverse complement strand
GACTAAATTTGCATGTCTGTATATGGGTCCATACATCTACAATTCGAAGATATCAATGGATAAAGCAACAACTACTGTTGAGACCATATCACCTTGTCTATAGATTAGTTGTGATTGTACTATTTTCTATGATAATGGGTGTCTGTTTGTCAATATGTTTTTGTACTTTTATGTTTCTAAAATCAAAAAAAAACAAAAAAAAACAAAATAAGGAACTCAGAAAATGAAGACAATATGAAGCAGAGCTTTAGTAATAATATTGCTGAAACAAAGCCTGCCAAAGAGCATACTGTATGGCAGGGAGAAGCTGGAGAGATGAGCTTCTCTTCTCTCCCTGGTGTCTTTGCCTCGACCATATTTATAGGGATAAGCTAATTTTCTAGAATCAACTATTTCACTGATTGTTACAATCCGGGTCTTAGCTTTTGTTTCTAGGATGAGCCAAATTTCACAGCTTCTATGAGTACATAGCAAAGTATGCACTGGTACCACAAAGGGCAGCCTCCTCTGTTACATCACATGCTAAGAAGATACATGATTGTCTCCATTACATTATCCATGCAGGTTATGCCCCATGCTGCCTACTTCTCTCTAACTGTCTCTATAATATCATGGAAAATGTTTTGGAGCACTGGTTTGGTAGTCATGAATTTTTTAGGCAGTCTTTGTCGTGGAAAGTCCTTATTTCTCCATAAATTTTGAAAGATAGTTTTGCAGGATGTATCAGTCTGGGTTGGAAGTTGTTTTATTTTTAGGGCTTGAAACACTTCACTCAACTCTCCCCCAGCCTTTAAGGTTTGTGTTGAGAAGTCCTCTACGATTCTAATGGTATTACCTTGATAAGTGATTCACTGTGCTTCTCTAACAGCTTTTAAGATTTTGTTCTTGTGCAGGACTGCTGGAATTTTGACTCTGATGTGTTGGGGATTTCTTTTTTGGTCATGACTATTTGGGGTTATATAGACCTCACTTATCTGTACATTAAGCTCTTTCCTAACATTTGGAAAATTTTTGGCTACTTTCTGTAAACATGGTCTGTTTCACACTATGCTATCATCTGTTTTTTCACTAGTACAAAGTAATCTTAGAATAGAATAGTCTTTGCATTATCTAGCAGCTGTTAAATTTATATTTGTTATTGTTATTGTTTTGTTTTGTTTTAGTTTTCATTACTTTGTAATACTTTCCAGGAAAAGTAGCATGAAAATATTATCTTTAATCCACCTTTTCAAACAAGGCCAGATGATTGTTACAAGCAATGTGGTTAAGTTTTGACTGGAAAACACTGAAAGTGCAAATACATTCTAGGAGAATTACCATTTCAAAATAGTGCACTTTCCAATTCAAGAGCATAGCATTTATCATCCTTTCATTAGGTCTTCTTTTATGCCTTCCATTAACATCTTTATTGTTTTCATTTTGTTGTCAGATATATGGTGAGAACACTTTAGGGCTTATTCAAAGCTGTTTTATATGTTTTCTACCTATGGAGAACTGGTTATCTCAGTGGTTATGACCATATGCAGAAAACCCATTGCTCTTGGCATTTTAACCTTTCATCCCATTAGTCTAACAGTAGGAAATTCTAGAAATGTGTCATTTTATTTTCCTGGACCTTCTAGGAAAATAACCATGTGGTCTGCTAAGCAGTACTGTACTAGTTTCCTTCCTTTCACATAATTTATATGTCTGGTTTCTTTTTCTTTGTTGCTGCATTGGCTAGAACCTCCAGCTCAAACAGTGGGTATTTGCACCCTTATGTTGTTTCCCCAGGTAAAGAGAAAGTTCTCGATGCTTCTCTGTTGTATATAACATTAGCTACAGGTTGCTAATAGATCTTCTTTATAAAGTTGAAAATTTTTTCCTTCTATTCTTGGTTTTCAACATGGAATTGAAAATATTTTTTCCTCTATTCAGATAGTATGATTTTTCTTCTTTATATTATTAACTGTGAATTAAATTATTACCAAATACTGAAATTTCTATTTCTATTATAAATTTTACCTGGTCACAATTTAATTTTAGTTAACATTTTAAGCTATTTTTAAATGATGCTTGATTAAATTTGTTAACTTTTATATTGGAATTCTGAATATTGAGCTTTTAGTGATTTTTTGCCTGTGGTTTATCTTCTGTATGCACAATACTTACTTAGTTTTTGTATACAAATCACCCTGGATTCACAGAATTATTTTGCAGCCCACTAGGTTCTCTGGGGTAGTTTATATAACATGATTTATCTGTTCCCTGTAATTTGGTAGATGTCAGCCTTAAAAAAATGCTAGGCTTAGTGACTGCTAAAGAGCCAGATCTTTGACTATATTTTCAATCTCTTAATTTTTATTTATTTATTCAGATTTTCTATGCCTTGAGTCAATTTTGTGTATTTTTTGGAAACTAACAATTTGCCTAAATGTTAAAATTTAAGGTATGGACTGTTGTACTAACATTGGTGATAGATATCAATTGAATAAAGAAATTACATTATCTTAATGTTCTCTAGATTTATTTTAATTGTACTTCTTATTCCTAATGCAGTCTACATAAGACCTTATTTTTTCTTTTTAGATATGCCAAAATGTTGCTCATTTTTTTTGAACGAAGCAAGATTTGTTGCCTTATAAGACAGAGGGGCACAGGATAGGAGGGATGGCAGCTACTTAGAAGGGTAAGGTAGGAGGGTCCCAAGAAAGAGGCTGCTCCAGGCAACATAGTAAGACACTGTTTCAAAATTAAAATAAATAAATAAATAAATCAAAAGACTGCTTGTGTAGCACAGTGGTACAGCATTAAGCTACTGATCTAGAAGCCCTAGATATAATCCTGGGGGAGAGAAAGAGAGAAGAGCTCATTATTTTTGAGCTTTTTTGGGGAGTTAGCTTTTAATATTTATTTCTGACCTTTTAATATCATACCTAGTATAAATAGATTAAATAATTTAATTTCTTGAAGTAAATATTGAGATTTGTTTAAGTCTAATGGATGGTGACATTTGTGAAGGCCCTATGATCTTAAAACATCTTTTTTTTAATTCTATGGTACAATATTTTATAAATATAGAAATTATATATAGATAAATAGATTTATGTATGGTTTATTGCCTATGTTATTCAAAATCTTCAAATCTTAATTAGGTATTTACTCATTCTGTTAAATTCTGAAGGCTTCCAGAGGATGGAATTTGTCTTAGTATGTCTACAAAAATTTTTGTTCCATAATTGTGAGTAAATGCTTTCAGTTATGAAGTTTTCAAAATTATTAAGTGCTGATGAGTATCAGTGCTAAATATTTCTAGCTGATGGATTTATTGTTATTTGGTCTTGTATTCTATTTTAATTGCTAGTAACATTACAACACTTGTTTTCTGTTTATTTGAAACTGTCCAGTGTATTTCCCTTCATTTTTAACCTTCTTGCTCCTTTTAGGGCATGACTTTCATTGACAGTACATAGTTTTTATTTTATTTTATTTTATCGTTTCAAAGACTCAATTTTTGTGATTATTGAGCTCTTTGGACTTATTCCTAGCTCTTCTTGGTATTTTAATTACGTATCTTTCAAGGTTTCCGTCTATGTTTTGTTTTTTGAGGTGAAATTCATTGAGTCATCAGGTCTACTCCATGGCATTGGGTTGTTTTGTTTTGTTTTGTTTTGTTTTTCAAAATATTTCATGACTCTGGGCTGGGCTGAGCTTTGAATTTGAGATTCCCTTTCAAATGTGGGTGTTTTCTGATTTTTTCAGTCTCTTTCTGATGACTATGAAAAAGAAGCGGGGCACATAACAAATCAGAAGCAAAATGCAATTTGTCATCTGGAAGTGGGGCAAAAATTTCTGCTGTGTGATGCCAGTCTCTCATAGCACAGCCTAACTCTCTTACCTGAACACCTGTGGTCACAGGAACATTTGCAGACAGTCCCTCTGCTGAGGAGCACTTAACATCCCAGGGATATCAGCTGGCTTCATCCCACTTTACCACTAGAACACTATTCTCCAACCAGTCATCTCACAGCTACACCAGAGATGTTTTCCTCCTCTGCCTTCAAGATTCAAGCATCCCTGTTGCTGCTCTCACCTGCAAAGTCCTTGTCTCTGGCCATGTTTCCCACCTGCCCTCTCTCCCAGTGTGTAATGATGGAATGGGTGCTGTTCCCTGGATCTCATTTCAAATAAATACACCAACAAAACATGTCATTAAACCAGCGGTGGAAATGAAAACGTTAACTGGCATTAGATCAGTGGTTCTCAACCACGTATAATTGTGCCCCAGCCTGAAGACATCTTTGGTTGTCTCACTGAAGGAGGCATGCTCACAATTTGTGGCAGAGGCTGGGGATGCTTGTAAACATCCTACAGTGCACACAACAGCCCCAATATAGATTTATCTGGCCCAAAATTTAAGTAGTGCCAATATTAAGAAACCATATATTAGATAATATTAAAGAATTGCTACTCTCATAAGGTATCATTACAGCATGGTAGTCAAGTTTTCTAAAATTATGTTAGAGCTGCATATTTAAATATTCAAGAATAAAAAATATATATGAGCTATGATTTAAGGTTCACTTAAAAATAGGGGAAGGTAAATAAAATGGAGGAAATGTTAATTTTTGAAACCAGGTGATATCTCAAAATAATGAATGTAGATGTTCAATATATTTGATTCTATTTTTATATTTGAATTTTTGTAATGTTGTTAAATATTTTAATTTTTAAATGCAAGACATTTTATGACATTTTTCATAATCTATTTCTTAGTGACATGAAATATAATAGGTAGCATTTAAATTTCAATAACTTTATAAAATGGTTAAGTTTGGGGACTGAGGAGTCAGATACACCTGAAATGGAGTTCCTCTCTATCAGTTGGTAGCAAAATGGGAAACAAAGACTGTTTGGTGAAGGGAAGACATTAATAAAGGTAAGTCATGAAACGCTGGGGAGACACACCTAACCAGACACACCTAACCTGGGGAGACACACCTAACCTGCAAAGTTGTATGGCTAGAGATAGGACTAGATTATGAGATACTTAAAAGTCAGGAAAAATAAGTAAGGATTTGCATTCATAGAAAAATGGGCATTATAGTCTAGGGAGTAGATTAACTTTCCTGTAGTCTATATGAGCTTTCTGGAGGAAAAAAAATCAATACATATTAGATCTAAATGAATCATTATAATGATATTAAGAGGGAACGTTTATGATGTTATTGTTTTCATGCTGTTAACACAGTTCTTCCTGAGATACTAAAGAAAGTGGGAGAGATTGAAACTGACACAACCTGGAGACAAGGGAAAGGACTGACTGGCCACAAGCGCATGAGAGGGAGACAGGTGCAAGTTCACGTCTGTCTGCAGGGTTGGATGAGTGGGGAAGAGAGGCTGTAAGTCTGAAGTGTTAACTATGAATGATAATGAGGAAGGGCCATGGGATCTTTGCAGAGAAAGAAGGAAATAATACTAGGAAGGTAATGAAGTAGGGGTAATGACCATTTGAGGCCTCGGGTCATGAATTCACAGTGAACACATTTCGCTCACTTGCGTGACTCTGTCCAGCAACATTGAAGTTAGCGAATGGAGGCATAAAATGGAGATGGCAGAGTTCCACCCCAAGGCTGAGTAAGTACCATGGACAGGTGGGTATTATGGATGGAAAAGAAAGGAGAAAGTTGACAGCATTTGCAAAGGACTAGTTGCATTGAAATGTGGACTCTGCCTAGATGAGAATAAAATAAAGTGAGAAGAAATTGAAGGGGAATCAGTGGATTGACTGGTCAGATAACATCAAATGACCGTACCCAAAGGTTATCCAAGCATATAAACTGGAAGGACAAAAGGCCAGAGAAAACAAGGTATCTGAAATTGAGACTTCAGATGGAAGAGTTTCCAGCGATGACAAGGTCTAAGGTGTGACCACAGAACTAAGCGGCTGAATTGGAATGAAGTTAATAGTCATGAAGGTGATCACAAAGAGACTCGGGGTTGGCCCGGACAGCCTATCTCTCTTTTGTCCACAATCCCCTTACTAAAGTAAAGGAGTATTTTCAGGGTGACATGTGATGCTGTCATATGTTATATGTGTGCCTCACAAATCTCATTTGATCCAGCACCCAGGATGCCATGGGGTCAGGAAGAGCCTGGAAAGGACAGAGATGACAGCTGTGCCCTTTTCTTGGCATTACTGGGCATTAAGTCCAGGGCCTTTGCACTGGACTACATACAAGTCTGTTTATTTATTTAGACAAGATCATCTCACTAAGTTGCTAAGTTGCCTTGGCTGGGTTCAAGGAATGTGCCATTCTGCCTCTCCTGCTGGGATTACAGGTGTGTGTACTCCAACATCCAGCTTCAGGAGCCTTTCTGTGACAGGAGAATGTGCTTACAGGACAAACAAGGGCTACTGCACAAAGGTTGCTTTAAGGGCACCTCCCAACAACTTTTGTAATGAATTTGGTAAGCATTAAAGGAAGTTTATAATTTAAAATCAGTTGCATAAATTTGATTTTCTCATAATCTGTTATGTTAACCATATTGTGAAGAATTCCATCAGTTTCAGAAAGGATTCTCCCAAAAATGTAACACCTCTTTGTGCACCAAGAGCAGCTCAAAGCACAACAGGACATCAGGCTAGGTGAGGATAGGTTCTTGTTGTCCCCCAGCAGCCGTTCAGTAGTGGAAAGGTCAGTATGTTCCTGTTAAATTATGAACAACATGAGTAGTTTTCTGACTTCCTGTGGCTGCTCAGGGCAGATATAGCTGTACTCGGGACAGAAGTGCCCACTCAGCCATATGGATGTATTAAGCCATCAATAATTTCTGTTCTTTTCCATACTTTTTTTTTTTACTGCTATGCTCCATGCTCAACTCTAGGGATAAGCAAAAGAAAAAGGTTAACTTAAAGCACACATTGTAAGTGCTACTGTGCTTCATTTATTTACTCAACAAAATTTTGTTGAGAATATTCTGTAAGCTGAGCCTTCTCCGGATAGAAACTAGAGATAATTCCAATCTTCAAGAGATCACAGCTTAGTGAAGATGGAGAGATACTGTCAATATTTGGGATTTAGTTACTAAGACCCATTCATTTACTCTGTAATGTTTGTTAACCTTGGCCCATGAACTTGGCTAAGCCTCCTTCCTTGACTGAGTTATTCGAAGGATGTTTTGGAAACAGTTGTTTTCTCTGGGTAATCAGAGAAGTCTCCTAGGAGGCATTGCCATTTTGTTGAATCTTAACTGTGCAGCCGCAGGAGCTTCAAGCACAGAGACCTGCAGTACAGCCCAAGCCAGGCATCAGAATCAAGAAATCACAGTCCTTCTGAGAAACTGCAAGTAGATCAGAATGCTTAGAACTAATGTCTGGGGTGGGGGTGAAATGAGAGAGGAAGCTGAGAAGAACATTCACATCATGTTAAGGATATAAACTTCACTCTGAAGAGAGTATAAGCTACTTAAGGGTCTTTTTGAGCAGAAGAACCATCTTAACTAGGCTGCATTCTACACAGATCATTCTGCAGCTATGTTGAAATTGATTTTGTTATCAGGCAAGGCTGGGAGCCAGGAATATGATTAGAGATTCAACATAATGATACTGAAAAAAATTATAAGGATCGAGATAGACTAAAACAGTGGCACCAAGGTTAAAAAAACTGTATGAATTTGAGAAATATGTAGCAAAAGCAGGTCGGTCTTTGGAGGGTGGATAGAAGCAGGAGCTAGAAGGACTGGAAGATTCAAGGGTGAGTTTGTTCTGAGTACCGGGTGGGTTTGAGGCCACTGGGTGCTATAACAACAGAAAAAGGAACGTTTCCAGGTAGGTGACTATGACACAGCTTTTGAGTTAAAAGGAAAAGAGCAGTAGAGCGGATCTAATTAAGCATGTAAGTTAAAATTATAAGAGTGAGGCCTTTTCAATATTAAAAACTTTTGTTTTCTCAAGGACTTTGTGAAGAGAATGAAAAGACAGGCTCCCCTGGGAGAAAACGTTCCTAAGCCACGTCCCCAATGAAAGTCTTGTGTCTAAATATACGAAGACTTCTAAAAACTTTGTAAACAAGCAATCCAGTCAGAAAATTGGCAAGGTTTTCACAAAAGACTTGAGACGATATTTCACCAAAGAGGGAATATGATGACGAAGCCCATGAAAAGATGTTCAAAATCATCAACTACTAGGAAAATGCAAATTAAAACAGTAAGTTATCACCACACACTTATCAAGATGCCTAACATAAAAAAGAATTATAACACCGAAAGCCGGCAGGAATGGCAGAGAAACTGCATCACTCACACACTGCAGTGGAAATATGAAATAATGTACCCTTCCGGAAAGCAGCGTGCAAGTTTCAGGTTTTTACATTACTAAATCTGCACGTACCATTCTACCCAGCAAATGGAACTCTTGAGTACTTACTCCAGAAAAGTGAAAACTTACGTTCACACAAAGCCATGAATGTTTATAGTAGCTTTATTGGTAACAGCCTAAAAGTTGGATGAAAAGTTGCAGGTCCTCAGTGGGAGACTGGTTAAACAAGTGGTGGCATGCCCATGCTGGAGGGCACAGTTAAGCAATCAGAAGAAAAACACTCAGTAGAAGAAACCGAGTTGGATGACATGGGAATTATGCTGAATGAAAAAAGCCTGTTACATACTGTAGCATTAGCATTCTTGAATGTCATGTAAAGCGTACAAACATACATACAGATGTATACATCTACACGCACACAGGTTCTGCAAAACTAGCGAAAACTATGTGAGCTCTGTGGACTGCTTGTCTGTTTCCAGTGTCTGCTTCCTGGTTTTGAGACCGCATGAGAGTTATACAAGTGATTGCCACTGGATCTTCCCTTTACAGTGCTGTCAATCTCACTGCAAATCTGCTAGATATACATATTTATACATGAGAGCAATAACTACATTCAAAAATATATATGAAAGACAAAATAGATCCTTGGCAAAACTTGTTCCTTAACAAGGTTTTAAGAAGTTGATTTTAGTGCACAGATGGAGGAATTAGCAATAGACACAGAAGATGATGCCTCTTCCTCTGAGAAAGCGTTGGAAATGGGTGCTGGTATGTAAAAGCAAGTGGTGAGTGTGGAGGGCTAAAAGATTTTTTAAAAAGGGTCCATGCCTAATGTTGTTTTTCCTTACAGCCCAGCTATCACAGCCGCATCTTAGGAGGATAGCAAGGTGCTGAGCTGCAAAGCTGCAGTGAGCATTTGTATTGCCCAGGTTTCTGAAACTCCCATAACTGTCGCAGTGCTGTTCCACAGAACTTTCTGCGGTAACAGAAATGTTCCATATCTGTTCAGAACAAAAGCCGTCAGCCCCCTGTGGCAAATGAGCACTTGAAATGGGTATAGCGATGAAGGAAGTGATTTGATTGTGTTTGATTTTAATAGTCATGTGCTGTTAGTGTGCGTCCTATAGGACAGTGAAGGTAATAGGTGCATGTAATAAAAGAACCATACATTTTCATCCACAATCTGGTATTTTTGAGCAGTTAGTAAAGATTAAGTAAAACCTACAGCATGTCCTTTTCCAGCTAATAGCTAAAGTGGATAATTTTCTTTCCTTTCTGTGTTAGCCATAATTTAGTTTGTACTGAAACTGTAATTCATTACAAAATCTCTGGTTCTCCAAGCTCAGATAGCCAGCTTTCAAGTAATTCCTTGCACTGTTATTTCTGAATTTCAGACTCCTTTTTTCATGTTCAGATCCCAAATGACCTTGCTGCAAAGGTTTATTAAAGTATGCTTGAAGGTGTCTAAAGCTGTAACACATACATAGTTTTCAGAACTTTCTAGGCCTGGGGAAGACTCTGCACAGTAGGAAGCCTGCCTTCTCTCGCTACATGGCTGAAGCGCTGCTGCTATGCTAGTAGGTGCACAGGCCAATGATAGAACAGCCCCCAAACTCAGCCTGGTCTCATACCACTCTCCTGGCCCAGTTTCAAACAGACTAGTTAACCGACGTTCCTGAAGCACAGCAAGGACTTTCCAGTGTCGAGACACTTGCTAAATTACTTCAACAAGTGAACAAACAGGAAAATGGATAGAGAAATGTCATATGGCCCATGAGCGGTGCTTGCTATAGTTCAGACCAGCGAACCTTTCAGAGCCTTCAGTGACACGAACAGCATACTGTAACATGCTTGCCATGGGTTCACCACCACTGGTCTAGGTGTTGAATATCACCCTAAAGATCTCAATGTCTCTTCTGGGAAATGGTGGAAACTTACTCAAGTAGTGGGCCTAATGGGGGGGGGGGTCACAGGAGGCGGGTCTACGAAGGGAATTGTGGAACTCCTGGCTCTGTCTTATCTCTCTGCTTCTTGGCTTATGAGGAGAGCAGTTTTGCTTTGTCACATGAGCCTGTCACGATGTGCTGCCTTGTCAGAGCCCCAGAGCAAGGGAGCTAGCTGATCTTGGTCTGGAATCTTCAAAGTTATGAGCCAAAATTAACATTTTCTCTTTCTAAATTATTATGGTAACACAAAGCCAATGTGGACCTCCTCCCCACTATTACCAGGAGGCTATTCCTACCTCAGTACCAACACAGGCATCATGGTCCTGACCTTTCCCCCCTGAACTTGCTCTTTACAAACCCCTGTCCCAAGACTTTAAGGTCTTTTTGTTCAGTCCCATGGAGATAAAGAATGAGGAATGCCCATCTATGACAACACAACCCAGAAATCCAATTCACCACACTCATCAACTCCTTATGCAGTAACTCATCAGATGCCACATTTGGGGGAACCAAAGGTGTGACTCCCCAGTACATTTTCACTGTAGCCCTCAGCCCTACTTCTAAAAACTGGCTGCCCTTGCATGCACTAAAATATTCTATCCCAATCAGCAATTCCTTGTAAGAGGTAAGCCCTCAAGTCTGTTGACTGAAGAAGTTCCTGGGCTTGCAGCTTCCTGAACACGTGACTGGTTAAAGCAGCTTTGGAAAAAGCTTTCAGTGATTCTGAGCCTCTGCTCACATATTGGCTTTCCAGAGAGCTCTGAGAGGCTCCATCTGCAGCATGGTCGGCTTTTCCTTGTAACCGGAGAGCTCAGCTAATGCCCTCAAGTGTGTTTCTGATGGGGAAGAACAACCTAGTGGAAACTTTCAAGGATAGCTTACACATTAAAAATTGATGTGGCACTTTAAACTTTAATATTTAAACAAAATGCTTAGTGTTTACTGGTACTGCACATTTTCATAGGTACCAAATGTGGGGGAAAGAGTTTTGGACTGGGGAAGAACCAAAAACACTATTTAATATTCAAAATATATATTCCTAAACAGTCAATTCAGGGTTTTTAGCCTCTGATTATTTTAGAATAATGGTTTTTCTTCAGCCTAGAGCCAATAGTTAAACTGGAAGGACTAACAGCCTTCTCTTGCAACAGCCAGGAGGACTGGAAAAACTTCAATCCCTGCATTTACAACACCGATTCGCAATCTTCGTTTCTACAAAACGCTTTAGTTGCCATTAACCGTAAGTGACAGTACAAAACAATTACTTTAAAAATGCATGCATGTTAGAGTTCTTTCTGAGGGATGGAAGAAAATACACATGGCAAAAACAAAAACTGACCAAAATTTCAAAATAGGGACATGTAACAAGTGGGGGGGCAGATTAATTTAAAAAGAAGGAAGGGGTAATAATACATACAATGTACCCTATGCTACACTACACTCCTCAAAATGCAAAAAGCAGTTTCAATGGTTTGTCACCTTCATCAAAGTAAAATGTGTGTGAGAAAAATAATTAAATGAACACTTGCTCATCTCATCCTGTTGAACTCGCTAGGAAGAACTGTAGTTGGAACTGTAAAATCCAGAGGAGATAGCTACCTCCTATATTAAAAATCTAATGGACTCAGTCGTTCTGTGTCTCACATGCCTTTCTAGATGGCTTAGCCAGTTTATTCCTCACTGAGAACATACTAGAATAGGGGCAATAACAGTAACTCCTTGGGAGCAATCATGTATAGAAAGAGCAGTGGTAACAACTTTCTGGTACTCAGATTGCCTCTTTGTCAAAGATCCCTGACTTGGAGTTGCAAAGAGGACCAAGTAATTTTTTAAAATCACTGCTAGTGAACTTAAGAGAGAAAACTAACAACAAACATGTTCCATAAGCTGGAGATGTGCACTCTGCTCAGCATTGCTTTCTGAGCATCTGTTTCTGTTTTGAGGGGCAAGGGCCAGGACCTAACTCAGCTGAGGGCTCTCCCTGCTGTCCGGGGATGGAGAAGCCAGCTTCAGAGTGTTGAGGCGGTGTGAGGCAACCTCGGTAGAGGGAGCTGCAAACAAGGTGCATAGTTTTAAAAAGCACGGAGACTCCCATCATCACTTAAAATACTTTCCTGACCACTGGGCAAGTATGAATTTATTTTATCATTTGGAACCCTGTGAAATGCAAATACCTTGAAATGGTGGTTTTCTTTTTTTATTTTTTTTTATTTTAAAGAGAAAAGAACAAAAACAAAAACAAAATAACACAAAAACTATAAAAATGATACAGAATTTTTAAACAAGATGCTGGGAAATCAATAATGGTTTTTGTATTACTTATTATCTTCAAAGTAGTTGCTCAGGTTACCAGATGTGGGTATGCAAGACTGGCCAAGCAATTAAATGTTAACTATTCCTTTCAAGAAACCAATAGAAATTAGTAGTACAATTATCTTAGGTATTTTGGGTGTGCGTGGATATATATATTTCCCTTCCTTTTTTCTTTTCTTTCCCACATCCCAGTTGTTCTTTCCTATTAAGCAGTTTCTTTCCCTTTAATATCTATTGTACCTTTCAGTTTTCTTTACTCTTTCAAGTTCTTACACTAGGGAGACAGTATGGTATTTACACATGTGGATCTGACTTATTTCACTGATGAGTATGGTCTCTAGTTGCATCAATTTACTTATGAAAGCCTTGAGTTTGTCTTTCTTTATAGCTGAGTAATACTCCATTGTAAAAAAAAAAACACTACATTTTCCTTATCCACTCCTCAGTTGATGGGCATTTGAGTTGTTTCAAAACTTTACTATGACAAATTGTGGTGTTATAATATGGGTAGACATATATCATTGTGGTATGATTTTTTTTTTTTTTGGCTGTACTGGGGATCAAACTCAGGACCCTGCGCTTGCTAGGCAGGCGCTTATTCCACTGAGCTATATCCCCAGCCCTGTGGTATGATATTTTTAATTCTTTTGGGAAAATACCCAGAAGGAGCATACCTGGGTTAAATGTGACCTCTAATCCTAATTTTTTTGAGGAATCTCTAGACTGATTTCTAAAGTGGTTGCGTCAGTCTACATTGCCACCAACAGTGGAGAAGGATTCCTTTTTCTACACAGACCCCCTAGCATTTGTTGTTGGTTAATTTCTTGATGACAACCATTCTTACTGAGGTGAGATGAAACCTCAGTGTTGCTTTAATTTGCATCTCTTGAATGACCAATGATGTTAAACATTTTTTCACATATTTATTTCCCATTTGTATTTCATCATCTGAGAAGTATGTATTCATCTCAGATGCCCATTTTTGGATTGGGTCTTTGAATTTGGTGGTCTGAGTTTTTTTCAATTCTTTATATGTTCTAGATATAAGTCCTCTGAGGGACAGTTAACTAAAATGTTTTCCACTCCTTGGGTTGTCTTTTAACTCTGTTGGTGATTTCTTTTGAAGTACAAAAGATTTTTAATAGGTTGAAATGCCAGTTGTTGATTCCTTTGATTGAAGTGTTTCTCATGCAGTTTGGGTTTTGTTCATGAAGACTGCCTACCCCTATGTCTTCAAGACTTTGACCTACTTTCTCTTCCAGTAGATTTAGTGTTTCTGCTTCAATATTTAAATTTTTGATCCATTTTGGCTTTCATGTAGTTGAAGGTGACAGACATGGGTCTAGTTTTAGTGTTCAGCATGTGGAGAGCCAGTTTTTCCAGCACCATTTATTAGAGAGACTATCTTTCTTATGGTGAACATGGCCCCCTGTCAAAGATAATGTAGCTGAGTGTGTTTGTAGTTGTGTCCACATCTTCTAATCTGTTCCACTGGTCTTCAGGTCTATTTTTTTTTTGCCAGTACCATGCTGATTTTATCACAGTAGCTTTGTAGTATAATTTTAAGTTAAGGATTGTGATGCCTCCTAACTTGTCTTTGTTTCCCAGGACTGCCTGTGCTATTCTAGGTCTCTTCTAGTTCCAGATGAATTTTAGGAGTATTTTCTCTACTTCTGTGAGGTATGTTAATGGCATTTTGATTGGGATTGCATTAAATCTGTATAACAATTTTGGAAGTATAGCCATTTTCACTATATTGCTTCTTCATATGCATAAGCAAGGGATATCTTTCCATTTTCTGATATCCTCTTCAATCTCCTTTTTCAGAGTACTGTAATTTTCAACATATAAATCTTTTACTTCCTTTGTTAGATTGATTCCTAAGTATTTCATTTTTTTGGATGCTATTGTGAAGGAGATTGGCCTGTCATTCTTTTTTTTGATTATATCTTTGTCTGATTTTGGTATCAGGATAATATCTGCCTCAAGGAAAGAGTTAGGGAGTATTGCTTCCTTTTCATCTTTATTAAAGAATTTGAAGAGTATTGGCATTACATCTTCTCTAAACTTCTTATAGAATTCAACTGTGAATCCATCAGGACCTGGGCTTTTCCTTTGTTGGTAAATTTTTAATTACACTTTCAGTTTCATCAACTGATATTGGGTTATTCAGAATTTTTCTATCTTCTTGGCTCAGCATTAGTAATTCATATGTATCCAGGAATCTGTCCATTTCTTCTGTGTTTTCCATCCTATGACAGTAAAGATTTTCAAAGTATATATTGATGACTTCTGAGTTTCCACAGAATCTGTAGTGACTTCACCCTTATCATTTCTCAATGCATGAATTTGAATCTTTTGATAAGGTTGGCTAAAGGTTTATCAATTTTATTTATTTTCTCAAAGAACCAACTCTGACTCATTAATTCTCTATATTGTTTTCTTGGTTTCCATTGTGTTAATTTACGTTCTGATCTTTATAATTTCCTCCCTTCTGTGAGCTTTGGGTTTGTCTTGCTCTTCTTTTACTAGAAGCTTAAGGAGTAACATTAGATTGTTCATTTGTGCTCATTCTGTTTTCCTGATGTGAGAATTCACTGCTATAAATTTCCCTCTTTGGACTGCTTTCATTTCATCTCATAGGTTCTGGTATGTTGTGTCTGCATTCTCATTTAGTTGTAGATATTGTTTAATTTTTTCTTTTATTTCCTCTTCATTAATTTCTTTTTTTTTCTTTTCTTTTCTCTCTTCATTAATTTCTAATTTCATTGCATTATGGTAGATATTATGCATGAGATAATTTCAATTCCTTTGCATTTACTTAAGCATGTTCTGTGGGCTAGTATATGGTCTATTTTAGAGAATACTCTATGTGCAACTGAGAAGAAGGTGTATTCTGATGATATTGGGTGGAATGGGCTAAAAATATCTAAGTCCATTTGTTCACAAATTTGGTTCAGTTCTGTTATTTCTTTGCTGATTTTTTGTCTAGTTGATCTATCTTTTTGTGACAATAGGGTATTGAAGTCTCCTGTTACAATTGTGTTATTGCTTATTTGATTTTTCATGTCTATTAATAATTGTCTTATATATTTGGCTGCTGCTGTATTTGGTGTATATATGTTTATGATTGTTATCTCTTACTTGAAGTTTTCCCCTAACAAGTATGTACTGACTTTCTTTATCCCTTTTGATCATTCTTAGTTTGAAGCTGACATTGTCTGCCAAAAGAATAGCTACTCCTACCTTTTTCTGGGTTTCTGTTGCATGGAAGATTGTTTTATATCCTTTGATTTTCAGTCTATGAATTTCTGTTTGCATTAAATGTGTTTCTTGTATACAGCATACTGTTTGATCTTGTTTCTTGATCAACTATGCCAATCTGTTTCTTTTTATTGGTGAATTGAGGCCATTTACATTGATGGTTATAACTGATATATATTGGCTTATCTTGAGCATGATATTTTCCTGTTGGTTCCCTGCTTTCCCCCTCTGTTTGTTTACCCCACCTGGTGGTTTCTTTCTGTTATTGTTCTTGGAATTGTGGTCATTTTTATCACTATCTAGAATATCTTTTAGTACTCTTCATAACATTGGTTTGGTGGTCATAAATCTCTTCAGTTGTTCTTCATCACGGAAATATCTTATTTTTCTGCTAATTTTGAAAGATAGTTTTGCAAAGTGCATTAATCTGGGCTGGAAGTTGTTTTCTTTCAGGACTTGAAATATTTCACTCCAAGCTCTTCTTGAATTGAAGGTCTGTGTTGAGACCCTGCCATGATTCTGATGGGCTTTCCTTTATAGGTGATCTGTTTCTTTTCTCTAACAGTTTTCAATATTTTGTTCTTGTGCTGAATTTCTGGAATTGTGATTATTATATGTCTTAGTGTAGTTTTATTTTGGTCAGGAATTTTTGGAGTTCTAAATGCTTCATTTATTTGTATATCAAATTCTTTATCCACACTTGGGAACTTTTCTGTCATTATTTCTGTGAAGAGTTTTTTTTTTTTATGTCATGTGTGCTGTCTCCAGCTTTCTCATTGACCCCAATCAATCTGTCATTCTTCTTTGCTTCATCTTGTAGCTATTGGATTGATTTTTCATGGTTTCTTGCTAATCTTAAAATATCTTCCATTTCATTATCACTGTAATTCTGTCTTCAAGATCTGAAATCCTATCCTCTCCTTCATCCAACCTGTTGCATATATTTTCAATGGAGGTTTTAATCTCTTGGATTTGGATTTGATTTGTTTCATGGATTCTTTTTTTTTTTTTCCCATGCTGGGCATTATTTGTTGCCATCATTTTTCTAAGCTCGTTTATTCTTTTATCTGTCTTCTCTAATATCTTTGATTTTAAGTATCACTTCTTTCTGTACCTGAGAGACTGTCTTCTCCATAGCCTTGGCACTTTTTACTTCTGCTCCTATCATTTCAGAAAGTTCCAGTGTTTGACTTCCAAGTTCGTCTATGTCCTTGAGTTCTGGGACTGTTCTGGATGGGCTGGGGGTTCTGGGGTTTTGTTTTGCTTCTGTGTGTTGTCATTTTCTATTTTCTCTTTTTTATTTGTTTTCTGTGTTGATACTTGCCGGTTTCTTTTATAGCTTTATTGCTAGAATTTAGTTTCCCTACAGGGTGTCTGTACTTCAGGGATGTCTTCTAGATTTAGATGGTTTCTTATAGCTATCCCAAGGCCCTAGCTTCCCAATTTGTAAAGGATGCAGTATCACTATTTTGCTCAGCTCCTAACCCTTTGATACTGGGCTTTGGTGGTGATTATGACCTTGTACAGTCACAGTATTATCATACAGGGGAGAAAAACTGTTTATAGAATGTTAGTACAGTTAGTAATAACAAAAGTTTCAAAGGAAGCTTAATTACTAATAAACTATGGTAACTATTAACTTGTTACCTCTGACTGTGGGAATAAACTCTAAAATTGTGTAACAAAATCAAACATGTACTGTGCACTCATATGCAGTGATTTCCCTGTTAGTCAGGTGATTTTCCCCTTCTGTAGGGAGCAGGGGCATTAAGATGGTTAGAGGACAGGCTAAAGTGATGAATGAGGTCGAATATAGTAGAGTCAGGGCTGGAAATTAAGGGCTGATCAGCCAAGATTAGGAAACTGGAGAACATAGGAGGGAAAGAGTAAAATAGAATACAAAGGAGTAGTCAGAAAGGGCAGAGACAATGTTTACTCACTTGAAAATATGGATTCAAAAAGTAGTTGAGGAAAGAGAGAAAGTGAGTCTATAAAAGAGAATTTTAAAAAACTAAACATTGAAAAAAGAAGGGAAAAAGAGAAAGATAACAAAAATGATCTGAAGGAAGAAAGAAAGAAAAAGGAAATGAGAGAAAGAGAGGAGACAAAAATAGAAAAAGAAAAAATAAAAACCCCAAATACAAAAATAACTACTGAATACAGAAGACAACAAGATGACATTCGATAAGACAGGAGAGGAATATGCAATCAGGCAAACAAGGGAGAATGAAAGTAGTAAAATGCCTCTGGTGCTTACAGTTCTGTGATAGTGTCCATATTTAATTCCAGAAATGTGTTAGCTATGGAGCTGATCTGGGCTCTGGATATGGGGCCTGGGACTTGACTTCTGCTGGTGGAGTTCTCTGGAGTTCAACCGCTGGCTCCTCACTGCTGTGTCAGACACTTCCACGCTTCTGGTCTGGCCAGTTACTCTGCCCTTCAAGGGCATGTGTGCGCCTGTGCACCTGGGACCTGGCTATTGTCCTGGGTCTCAGGTCTTGGGGTTCTTGTCACTCTACTTGACAAATACATGTGTTGTTACCCTCCTCTCAAAGACCCTGTCCTCCCAAAGACAATGGAGGAAGTGCAGAGCATGGACTCACACTCTGCTCGCAGGCCCCACCATCCCACAAAGGGAATAAAATGGCAGTTTTCAAATACTTTTTAGATATCCCTACAAGACCTAGGAGAGTTTGTGGAGCTTCCTGAAGGACATAGTGCTGATCAGTTAGAGGGGACTGGGACTATCAATTTCAGATTTGCATAGGACTAGGCCCAGCCCAACCACCACTTCCTGTTACCCAGCTGGGATCTTGTCCTTCCCACCAAACCAAAGCCTATCCTAAATGCCCCAATGTCTAAGCACACTTCTCCCCACCTCCTGGCCTATGCCTGGCTATCACAGTCCTGTTAGGCTTTTCCCAGATCCTCAACAAACACAAATGTCCACAAAAATCATTTAATTCTGTGACTTTGTTTCATCATTGTCTCAAACTAAAATGTTTGCCTCCTCCACTCCATCAAGACAAATTCAATTCCTCAAGTGTGAATCTCACTTTTTCTATAAAGTCTGCTCATGATCCTTCCACCCACAGGAATCTCTTCCTAATCTGAATTCAAAGCAATTACTTCCAAAGCAATCAATTGGCACTAGCCCATGGCAGCCTCAGAACTTTTCCCAACATTCAGTGCTCTCATATGCCTTTAAGTCCAGGGGCTAGGAGCAAAGCTCAGCAGTGTAGCACCTGCCTGGTAAGCACAAGGGCCTAAGTTTGATTCCTGGTTCCAAAAAAACCAAAACAAAATGAAACCCCCTTTAAGTCCTATGTTATAAATCTCCATATCTTTTCCATGGTATAGCTGAAGATAGCCTTTTCCCATAATCCTTTAGGTGAATGTGGTGAGCCTTTTAGAGCCTTCAATAATACAAACAGCCAACTGTGGCATGTGTGAGATACGTTCACCACTACTGCGTTAGGTTCCTATGTATTATCTGTTTTTTCCACCTCACACAAACAAGATACCATCCAACTTGACAGAATTTTAGAGATAAAGTACACAAGGGCATTGAACCATAAATATCTACTCCTTTACATGTTCAACAACCCTGTGAAGCAAGTATTGAGATTTCTATTTTAGAGGAGACAAATATGAGCCTGAAAATGTTAACTAACTTGTCCCAATCCCATTGCTAAGAAATGACAGTCATTGTCAAGTGGCAACTTGACTAATGCTGCTAGATTGTGCTGCCTTGTGACAACCCCAGAATCTAATACTGTGTGAGCTCCCCACAGCATTTCACATAGCAAGTGGAAAGAAGGGAGATATTTTCTAGAATGGAGAAGACCTGAGCTTGATATGGTTCAGAAATTATCAATGAATATATAATTTTGAACTAAGGTTCTTTTCCTGTGCTTAAACATTTTCAAAACCAGTATATAAGCTTCAGGCTGCCTGTGAACAGTTAAAATTGAAATGAAATTGTACCACAGATGTGTACATATTTGTATTTAATGGGATTAGAGAGTCCATATCTTCCATAACATTATTAAAATGATTTTCTGATTAGGGCCTCTCCCCTCCTCACTCATGAGAAGATGAATTTCCTCACCTGGTCATGGCACTTGTTTAACTGTCATATATGTGAACACATATGAGCTTATTGAATAACAATGTAACTTGAAGGTGATTTATATCACTTCCAGACAAACTTGAAGAGATAGGGCTTACTATGCTTTCATTTCCCTTTCATATAGAGCTTGGCAATATTCAAAGAGGCAGAAGCTCTGTTAGCTTCTGGGAGCTTATAATAGGTTAGTGCATCTTTCCAACCCTAAATGGACAGGTAGTGTGAGGAAGAAATAAACTTTTGATGCCTTATTCCACGGTAATTTTAAGGCTGTTTGTTACTAGAGTGTGTATATACTCCTCTGTCATCACTGATACACAGCCATAACTCTTCAAAAGTTAAGAATCACTTTAATCCTAATGAGTAAATCCAAAACCAAAAATATTTGTTCACAAGGTTGTTAATATTTAAAGGAACAGATATTTATGGATCAGTGCCATATGCCCATGAATATTTCCTTAACACTGAAGAAAGCAATATATTGAATTTTATTTTAATATGTTTGTTATCTCAGAGTAAAATTTCCCCCATATTGGCTTCCTCCATAAGCCATATGCAGCAGCTAGTGAAGAAAAGTGAAAGTATACATGAAACATCTAGGACAGCCGTGGCAAACCTACGGCATGTGTGTCACAGCAGGCTGTTTGTATCAATGACAGCTTTAAGTTCCTCATCACTGTTCCAGGCAGAGGAAACATGAATATGAACAGCTCACAGTGGTGAAGAAGTTTTCAGCATTGTGGGACTGTTTTCGCTGCTTGTCCTCCTGGTAGGGATATTTATCATCTCATACATGACATATTCAAATAATTACCTGATAAGTTTCCTCAGGTCAAGACAGCTCTCCATTGATCACAAACTTTTTGACAGTGCTTATCTCTTAAAATGTCATCTGGAGCATGTCGTTGTCTTAATCAAAATCAGGACAACTTTTCAATAACTTCAGTTAGCATTGCGTCATTAATGCCATCACCCTCCATCTGTATACTTCAAACCAAACAGGCCAGGTAACTCTGAATAAATTGATATATTTCAACATCAGTGTCCTGATTATGCTTTTTGCCTTGCCTAGAATGCCTTTTCTTCTTCCATTTAAGAAACTCCCTCAAAATTGTATTTATTCTCTTATGCAGCAATTAACCTCTAGACCATCACTTCACAGACTGATTATAAAAAGATAAAACACTATTCATTGTAGCACTATTTATGATATCAAGGCCTGGAAACATCCAACTGTCCATCAAAAAGAAAATGGCACAATAACCTATGTTATATGCACACCATCAGGTACTCTACAGCCATAAAAGTACAGAGAAATATCTGGATATAAATTGAAAAACCTGACAGCCAGTTATAAAGTAAAGAGAAATTGCTCATGGCTTTTAAGTCAAACGGTTCATTTGTGAAATAAAAAGAGACCACTGGACTCTCCTGCTATTCCAGTTGCAATCCTGAATATTCTAACATTGCCCTCAAAACATTTGAAGCCAGTGGAGAACTGAACGAAATGAAAACAGCAACAAAGCTTAGTCACAAATAAATTATAAATCAATGTTCTCTGCATAACAGCCTGAAAGAAAGAATATGTCTTTCTACAGGAGTAAATGTTCTTTATTTTTGGGTGCCTCTGGAGTTGCTTATTGGTCATGTGTGTGAGGGCAGGACAGAGCCAGAGCACCTCAAGCAATCAAGCGACCTCAGTACTGAAGCAAGTATCCAGCCTGGACAATTACAGTCATTGGTCGCTAGGCAACATTATCCCCCCATGATACTCACTTTGCAATTGTATAAAATAAAGGCGCCTTCTGTTGAAGTCAACCCTCCTGCTCATCAGGCAAGAGGTGACTCCACCTGACCCCAGCTCTTGTCTTTTGTCTTTACTTTTCTCATACCCACCACCGTTTCTCTCCAGGGTACGAGAAACTAACAAGGTTTGTTGCATCTGGTGCCTGAACTGGATACCTGGTAAGAGATAATAAGCAGGCAGTGGGTACACTTCCTAAGAGCATGCAACAGAGGGGGTAAGCACATTCGTGAGAGCTGGTATTCAGCACTGGAGTGCATGGTACTGACATATCAGGTGTAAAGCATGGGGATATATGTTCTCTTGGGCTAGAAGGTATACAGGCTTCTAAGAAACCAAAAGAGAAAAGGATATTGAAGTGCAAGTAGAGGCCCAAGACTCCCAGCGGTACATGTCTGTAGAAGCGTTTGTTGCATGTTTGTCTCCTGTATTTAATTTTCTGGATGTTGGTTTAGAGGGGTTTTGTAACCATAAGGGATTTGGCTCAGAACGTTCTGTCAAAATCAAGTCTGGAGCCTAAGTGGGACACGGAGGGCAGAGAAACAGCTCTGCCAACAGAGCCTGAGCCCTCCAGCCTGGTCCACTTTAAGAAGGAGTGGCAGGTGACGAAAGGGACTTTTCCCCACCAGAGAGGCGTTTGTCCATGAGCTCTATCTCAAAACATTCCATGGAACTGACTGAGCCACAGGCTACTGTTCTGGCCTTTTCAGCTCAGAGAAATTCTGCTACGTCACAAATTGGAACTTCTGCCTCTCAGGGAGTAGAGCTATTTTCTCTGTCTCCCTTGCAATTAGCGTTAAAAGAAGCCATGCAGGCAGGGGAGGCCATAGAGGGTTTTCAACATATCTACCCTGTTACTGAAGTTCAAGTCCCCAAAAATCTGAGACAAGTTATACGTTGTTATGAAGCTATACCTTATATAACTTTAAAAGAATTAAAACAAGCAGTTGCTACTTATGGTCCTACTGCTCACCTTACCTTGAGTTTATTGGAAATTCTGGGACAACAGATTATGGCTCCAAATGATTAGAAAGGAAAAGTTAAAGCATGTTTAAGTCCAGGAGACTATCTGATGTGGAAAGGAAACTTCCTTGAACATTGCATTGACCAGACAGCTCGTAATGCTACTCACAAACACAGCCATTACAAAAGATATGCTAATTGGGGAAGGTGACTTTGCTAGTGCAAACAATCAACTTACCTTTGACTTGCAGATATATGAGCCAACCAAAATGGCTGTGATAGGGCTTGGAGGGAACTCCCTTCTAAGGGAGGAGCATCCCTTAATTTAGCTTCTATTCATCAGCGAGCTGAGGAAACTTTTCAAGACTTTGTAGCATGATTACTACAGGCTAGTGAAAGGATTATAACTGACACTGAAGCTAGCAAACTAGTAGTTCAGCAGCAGCCTTTGAAAATGCAGATAAATGGTGTAAAGAGGCTTTAACGAGCCTACAAAAGGCAGGCCACATTTCTGGGGATGATTGGGATCTGTGCAGATACTGGCCCCTCATATGCACAGAGGGATACTTTGACAGCAGCTATTACTCAGGTTATCCATCCACAGCCTCAAGGAAAGGGTAAAAGCAAGGCCATTTGTTATCATTGGGGAAATAAGGGTCACTTTATCTGGAATTGCTCTGCTACACTCACAAGGGCAGCACAGCCATTATCTGTAACTAAACCTTGCAGTCCTTGTACTAAGTGTCAAAGAGGGTATCAGTGGAATAATCAGTGTCAATCTAGAACTGCTGGGAAAAGTCGGCCCTTTCTGGGAAACCCCCACTGGAGATTGCCTCAGCCCCACCAAATAATGGGGGCTGTCCAGCCAGCTGCAATGGGGACCGAGGTGCTGGGCACATGCAGGTACCCGGTGTGTGCTCCCTCCTATCTGTTCCCATATACACAGCGTGCCAAGAGCACCAATGGCTCCCAGCTCTGCAGTGGGCAACACCCTCCTGCCTTGTTCTCCTCTGCCAGGCTCCTGTCGCGCATGAGCCCAGGCTTCTGGCCAGGCCCCTGCAGGCCCAGCTGCCATGATGTGGGGGTTCAAGTGAACCAGCAATGCAACACATTGGTTCAGTGCATGCTTGGGTAGCAGACACTGCTGCACAGGGCCCAGGACCCAGGAGTCCCAGCCGCCCTTGTGCGCTTCCCACTCTCCTTTGCTGCGTGCTCACTTGTGTGTTCCCACTGCCTTATTGGCTGCCTGGAGGAGGTCGCAGCGAGCATGCAGGGCCCTGTGGCACTAGAGGAGAATGAGGGGGCAGTAAGGAAGACATCCCCACAACCAAGGGCCAGGCAGGAGCAACACGAGGATCAAACTCGTGACGCAGCCCCACAGCTCAGGCTGCAGAAGCCAGGGTGGACTCTGGTGGGGGAGGGTTAGGAACAGTTGAGGCACAACTGCCTCTCTGCAGGAAAAATCACTGCTGCATGCCGAGCCAAGCAAGAAGCACTTGCAATTCCAGCAGAAATATGTCTATTATCACTGTAAGGACTGCAACATCCACTGGGAAAGTGCATTCATTTGGTGTATCCAGGATACAAACAAGGTTTATTTTTTGTAGAATGTGTCAAAAATCTTACAACACTTACCAAGCAAAGGATATCACCTACAAAATTTGTAAAAGAACTAAATGTTTCTGCCCAATACAACTTCACTTTGCGGGCTCAAACACTCCCACCGTTAAGAACAATGTGAGAGATGCAGGAACAGGTGCCTGTCCTGTGATGGCACCAGTGCTTGGAATCTGGATAAAAATAAAGTATCCAGCGGCCCAAACAAAAACAATGGCCAGCACACACAGAGGCTAGGTACGTCCCCTATAGCTACTGAGGCAATAACCACAGAGCCACTTGTGTGGGGTGTGCAAGGGGTGGAGCCCATTCCTAAAAATAAAACAGGACTGTTGGGGTCCTGCCAGCAAATTGCTGGACCCCAAGGCAATAAAATGGCAGCTACAGCCAGTTACTGCCAGAGCCTGAAGTGTCAGCACTGCTCTGCCCAAGGCTGTGACTGGGGGCTGCTGCCTCGTAGGCAGCCATGCCCTCCCGCCTCCCCATGCACAGCCTCTTCCACTCCCCTGCCTACAGGGCCCTTTCCCCAGTTCATTGCTGCTCTGCTTGGGGTGCTACAGGATACACTGGGGTGCCAGAGAGAATGGGGCACAAAGAGCAAAGGCCTGAGGCAAGCGTAGAGGAGGCCACACAGGGAGAAGCTGTCAAAGACTAAAGCTAGATGGGCACAGGGATGGCAACAAGGACGGGGGTGAGGAGCGATGGAGACACACAGGGAACCTTGATCAAGAAGCAAAGGAGACAGCTGTGGAAGCTGAGAAGTCAGTGTGGAAATGGGGCATGAGAAGCCTCGGACATCCTGGAGACCTGCCAATGGTGGCTAGCCAGGGCCCAGGCCCAGGAGAGGAAGGCCAGGGTTGTGCTAGCTGGTGGTGCATCCTGTGGCACCACATGTGGCAAGGGCAACAGCAGGACCAGGAGGATGATACAGGGGCTGACCAGAAGCTGGTTGGACCTGGCAGTGACAATGGGGAGCAGGGAGCAAGGGCTGAGCCCCTCATTACCTTTGCAGCAAGTGTCTCTGAGGCAGAGGGGATGCTCACCCTCAACCTGCTGCAGGACTTAAAGGGCCTGTTTTCTGAGCTCTATGACTTCCTGCAGGACTTCATGCCCAGGTGCTGCACCAGACACTAAAGCAATAAACTGCTGCTTAGTATTGATGCCTGCCAAGGTGTGTCCAGGTGTGAGTGGTTTATTCTAACATAATAGCTCTAGCAAGTAGCTGAGAGAAGATTCCCTCCCACATCCAACTGACCCTGCAATAAGAGTCCATCTTATGGATAGATGCACACTTTATGTTTTGAAAATTTTAGAGGTCATTAATTTAGCTAGCCAAACTAAGTTAAATGAGCCTTTTCAAGTACAACCCAAGAGTCTTTGCATGCCTAATCCTAGACATTACACTGATTCTTTTAAAGGGGATCCAAGGGCTTTGGGTCTTCTGACATCTATTGTGTTCAAAGATAAAATTGATTACTTAAAGGAAAAACATTTTTAAGGGCTCCTAGATGCAAGTATAGATGGCCTCTGGGTGTGGCAGCTGCAAGTCCAGAGGATGTGACTGGTATTTCCTGACTTGGTGGAGGTGAATAGCTGACCTGGAGGGAGGCAAAAGGGCTGTTCTCTCAGGAAGAGTTTCACAAGAGTTTCACCTCACAGAAAACAGAGCAAATTATAAAAGATAAAAGGCTTTTACATTTTCCTGTTAAGGTGATGAATTTAAAAGACTGTTTCCATCTTCAAAATAAAAAGTTTGCCTTTAGTTTGAAACAAATCATATTTTCCAAAATTTATAATAAGGGAGATAGTTTTAAAAGATTATTTTAAAAAACCCCATAATTTCCATAAACTTTGTCCCTTGTCTCAAAAAATATGTATTCAGTAATTGATTTGGTCTTTTAGAGTTACAGTTAAAAATTTTTTTCCTCATTTTAGATTATACAGCTAATAAAAGTGTCTTGTTTTAATTACAGTTTTCTTCTTGACATCACATACAGGATTTGCTACTGATTTAAAAGTCTTTGGTGCTCTCATGATTCCTAATAATGTTGATTGCTTGTTCTACAGTCCAAAATTAAATTGGTGTAAAACTTTTGTATTTTATAAATAGATATAAAAGTTTAAAATATAATCTAAAAGCAGTGTGGTTTAAACAGTCATTTAATTTTGACATCCCCTTTAAGTAATGGCAGGCCTAATGTTGGCCTCCAAAGAGTACAAGCTATGATAATCTTTTCATATTTAGGTCACCTATTCCAACAGACAATTTACCCAAACTGTTTAGATCAATCTAAAATGATTTCTAGACTATCTGGTAATATTAATTGGCTCCATCCAGATTTTGGACTATTTTCTCTGGTGTTATTAACTGTCATCATTCTTCAGACAAGTTATTTCAAATTGTTTCTGCTTTCACAGATGGGTCACCTTAGGTTAAGGGAAGTTATATGATGGCTTCCTCTTCCAAAATATTGGATACAGGTTTCTCACTTTATGATTAAAGTTCAAAATACAAAAACAAAAGGGGGAGTCAATCCCTCGCACTCCACTTATCAATATATGCTAATTAAATTTTTAAAAATTTTACAAAAGATGGAAGTACAGCAGCAGGAAGACAATTCCATCAGGTAAAAGAAAAAAGATTAGGAAGAATCCTTTGGAGAGATCTCCATACTTGACAATGGAAGGAACCCAGTCCACTACTTACCTGGGGTAGAGGGTATGCTTGTGTTTTTCCAGAGAATGCCACACGACCTATTTGGGAACCAGAGCATGCTGTCTGGCTATGTCATGAACTCAGATCTGGAGAAGTTGGTTCTACCTTTCAGGAAGCTAATATGCAATCCTGTGACAGTGTCACCTCAGAGCCTGCTCTACAGCCTATAGACGAGGCTAAACCTGACCTGGGACCAACCAAAGAAATTGACCCAGAAGGCCCGGGAAATAGTAATAAAAAATGAGAATTAAAGATTTAAATAAATAACAGAGTATATAGAGATAATACAGCTGAAAATTATCAGTATTCTTAAGACACAATAATATACAAAGAATATATATATGCATTATAGTTTAAGGATTGTATTTTATCCAAATTTTTCTGATAAGAGATCTCTGTTAATTGACAACAAAATCTGACTAGTCTATTTAAATTATACATTTCTAAAATTATAGCATTACTATAATTCAATTTGGTCAAAAATATATTTGCATGCACTCTGATTTTGTAAAGATATTTGTTTTTTCTGTGTGCATGTTTGTCATTCTGTGAACAGCTGTTCCCCTTTATTTTGAGCTCAACATTTTTCTTTTATCATTTCTTCATAATATAGTTGGGTTATAGATTTAAAAGCATGCTTTCACCTGAGTTACCAGCTGATTTAAATGATATCAAAATTAAGATATTTAACCACGGTCCTTAGGATAAGAAGAAATTAATGGGTAGGACTCTAATTGGTGAATAGAGGAGTGGCCAACCTTTGCGCATTAATAAGGAGCCCCCAATGATCTCCACAGTCTCTTGGGAAACATCCCAATAATTGGGTCATTTGGTCAAAAGAAAGTTTTTCAGTAAAAATTACAATACGTTTTTCTCATAAAAGGAGCTCTTAGTACAAATATAAATTTTAACAAAAGTTTTCACATGTGTATGATAATTCATTAGTGTTAACCTGATGGTGTATTAAATGTATTCATGATGCTGGATCTACAGGTCTTCCAAAATGCAAAACAATGATTGTGTATTATGATAAGACTTTCCTTCAGATTCAGACCTCTACCTTTAACAAAACTTGTGATGTGTATCTCATTCAAGGACAACAAATTAGATAAAAGCTTCTTATGTATTAGATAGACATAATTGGTTAAAAAGGCCATGTTATGTCAAAATGAAAATTTAAGTATGTTACAAAATGTCAACATGATTGTCATCTGGCAATGTTATGTATGGTTTTGATTTCTAAATTTCTGTGTAAAATATGTAACTGTTGTCTATGAGGATTTCAGTATTGGGATATCCATGGTTGTTAAAAAATAATGGTTACATTTGTATGTTCTAAGGTGTTTGCTATTCAAATCAGATAGTAATATTAAGCTTATTGCCTCTATTACAATGTTATGTCATTAATCTTCTCTGCTGGATGTTTAACAACTGAGGTTTGAGGACCAAAAATTAGATAAATTGGGGCTAGAGAACAGCCAATATTTTGGCTCTGCCCTCCGAGGTCAGTAAAGACTCAGGACATAAGAGAACCTCTGCTGTGACGTCTTATAACTCAGTTGAATCCCTGATTTTCTGATCAAGGAGATTATGGGACCACAGAGGAAAGCGATTCTGTGACATATAGTGTACCCAAGGAGAGTCACCAGCAGAGAAAAGAAAATCTCTCAAGCTTTCACAGAAAGCAACTTGGTCAAGCAATGGCTGTGACTCATTCAGATGGCTGACACTGACAGAAGATCGAGAGGTGCTGTACTTGGTTCCAAGATGATTCCTGAGGAGACTTAACTGACCTTGATAGATAGCAAAAAGTTAAAATTTTTCTTTATGGAGTTCTAACTTGGTCTTAAACATCCAGCAGAAAAGATGTAAAGAAGCAATACCACAGCAATAGGTTAGCTGTAAAAGGTTCAAGTCACCAACAACTTCTGACAGCTGACAGCTAAACTGATAATTGTTATGGACTGTGGACTATATTCTTCATGTACAGCTTTTCCAGCTTCAGCTGAACCCCCATCACTTCTGCAACTAACCAGAAAAGGGAGATATGCTGGGAGCCACTGGAGTTGGTTATTGGTCATGTGTGTGAGGGCAGGACAGAGCCAGAGAGCTTCAAGCAGTCAAGCGACCTCAGTATTAAAAAAAAAAAATCCTGCCTGAACAATTACAGTCATTAGTCACTAGGGAGCATTACCCCCCTCCATGATACTAATTTTGCAATTGTATAAAATAAACGCCCCTACTGTTGAAGTCAGTCCTCCTGCTCATCAGGCAAGAGGTGACTCCACCTGACTCCAGCTCTTGCCTCTTGTCTACTTTTCTCATACCCACTGCTGTTTCTCTCCAGGGTACAACAAGAGATCAACGAGTTTTGCTACACTTTATTTCAATTTTCGCTGTGGCTGTCATATGATCAAAACTTACATGTCACAGGAAATAGCAAGGAATGTGGCCCTGTGGGATAAGTGAGAAAATAATAGTTGAAAATAGACTCAAATGAAAAAATTATCAGGCAGGAGCTTTAAGGTAAAAATGATAAACTTGTTAAACCATCTAGGGACAATGTATATAGCACACATTAGCCAATGGGGGAATTTTATTAGGAAAGATGGCAATAGTAGAATAAAGAGAAAATTATGTATAATTTTCAATAATTATTAAATACATCACCAACCTCAAACAGAATAAATATAAGATGATCAGAAAACATCACCAAAATAGTAAAAGGTAGATAAAATAGTACAAATAAAAATGCATAGGTACATGCCAACATCAAATAACTGAAAACCAAAAAATGAAAAAAAACTTCAAAGAAGTCAAAAAGAAATGATATGTTGTAAGCAAAGAACCAATGATACAAACTATGCCTGATTTTCCATCAGAAACAATGGGTGACGAAAAACAATGGAATATCAGTTGAGCACTGAAACAGAGAACTAGCTATCTCATACTTTTCCACAAGATTTTTCAAAAAAGATGATAAAACAAAGGCCTGTCCAAATAAACAAAAGCTAAAAACATTCATGGCAAGCACTAGCACTGCAAGAAATTCCAAAGGCTGGAGGCAAGTCATACCAAAGAGAACCCTTGCTCTATAAGAAAAAATTGAGAACATGACGGAAAATTAAACAGCTGGTAAATAGGAAAGAAGTTTTATTACATTTGCTTTAGTATTTCTAAATTATTTTAAATTTCAAACACTACTGACTGCTTGAAAAAATAATAATATCTTGCTGAAGCATTTATCCTAACTTCTCTTAAAATTATATTGCGTTGTAACCAAATATTTATAAGAGGAATATTTTCCTTGTAGAAATATACCAGTTAATGAATGAATAACTAAAAAATAATTTTTGCAAATTCTAATGACCTCAAAGATTTAGGCATATATCTTCAGTTTGCTAACAAACAAAAAAGGAACACATGAGCACCTAGGACTTGTACACTGCAGCCTGTGGAAGCATTCATCTCAAATATAATTTAACCCAACTCTGACATCATCTTGGCTCTAGATCTACCAATTTACACAATATAAATCCAGCGGACAGAATATTCTGCCTCTAAAATGTATCACTTTATATGTGGCTGCTTACCGAAAACATTATTAATCGTATTTTTTTCTCAAAAAAAAAGAGATTTACTTTTTCATTTTCATGTCTTACCCTAGAATGCTGAGTACTAAATGTGTTGAATGCTGATCATATGCATTCAATACACTGAGCAGAACCGAATTAAATTCCTGGCAAAATGGCACTAATATTTTCCCAGTGCCCTCAGGGCTAATGCTCAATTATAGAGTGATTAATGTACAGAGAAACAGCTCCAGTCAATCTAAAGAAAGGCCACACTGGCCTTCACATGCCACTCCCCGAACCTGCCAGACGGATGCTGCTGAGGCTGCCTGTGCTCAGAGAACACACATCCACCCTTAATCTCCCAGCTGGCTCACTTGGCCCCAAATGCCACCTACTTTCTCATAGGAATCTTAATGAATAGAATACCTGATGTCTTCTTCTAACAGCAAAGCAATATAATTTGGAATTTATGCCCCAACATCCATCATGTGTCCTATGTAGTACTGTCACTGCCCTTACCTACTTACCAAGAAACTGAAGCTATGAAGTGCTGATGTACAGTGTCTTGGTTGACAATGTATCATTCCAGGTGATTTTTGTGTTTTCCACATCTTCCTCTTATTTCAATTTTCTACTATAACTGAAAAAATGGAGATGATTTACTTTAAGAAAAATTCAGCAAAATAAAATGAAATCCACCAACAACAGATGAAAAATATGTAACATATGTAAATATATTTTAAAGAGAAGCTCACGACAGCTGTGGCATCCTTCACCACACTGGCTGATCCACTCCAATTCATCCACCGTAACTGACTTAATATGAGAGAATAATTAGTACTGTTGATTACTATCTGGTGCCAGATATCCCAAGTGCCCCACCTTCCTGCTAATTAATCTTGAAAACTTTCCAAGCTCTCCTCTACCCTGCCTACCTCTGTTTCCTGCATCGGCAGACACATATTTTACTCAAACAAATAGTGCAACAAGAACAGCATCACTGCATCTTGCACACAGTTGGTACTCGGCAAATGTTTGTTTATCCAAATTGATGCTCCTTCATCACAGTCATTCTCGTTAGAATGGAAAACCCAGAGCAGAGATTTAGGCTTGGGTCACTTTCCCTGACATTAGGGCAATGAGAATCGATGTGCGCAAGTTGTTAATGAAGAGCAGTCTTTGGAAAGCCCGAGGAATCATCGCTAGGGTGATCTTGTGGAATACCCTGTCTTTTGACACTGAGAGGTGAAAGGCCACAAAGTGAAGGAGGTATTCATATGTTGCTGACCTGAAATAAAAATCAGTGGAAATCTAGAAACCAGACAATGCTACTCTTAAAAATTAGGCTGAAGGATGAATGATACCAAATAGTTGCTAATACTTTACGTGAATATAGTTTCACTAAAATATTTGTGAATTAACTAAGTGCACTTAGTAAATGACAAAGCAGATATTATGTTCACAAGAATACGGTTCCCAAACCTCTCCCTCCATGGTCTGTTCTCCATTCTGCCTCCTGATTTGAGGGGTCCTGTGACCTCCTAAGTCCACATTACTTCTGCATTATCAACAGTCTCCTCAAAACGCAGCGGGATTCTTCCAGAGCCACCCTTGCAAAATAATGGCCTAGAATTCTCCTCAGTAGATAGGTGATATTAAAGGGGAAGAGGTGGAACAGAATACCGAGAATGAGCCCACAAATCAGAGGAAGCAAAGCCAAAATATCTAATGTGAAAAATCATGATTCACTACCAACTGTCGCAAGTTTGCAGGTTTCATCCATACTTCCAATAGAAAGCACACACTGTGGAGCACACTTTCCATTGCAGAAATAGCCTTGTAATTCAGCCCCTTAAGAACTCTTCCCTGAATAGGGAGAGGAGAAGACTGTGGAGGCTGGGATTTGGTGGCCCTTGATGTTCACAGCATAGCTCGGCTGGAACAGAAAGTTTTGTAAGTGCCGCAAGTGGGTCTGGTGACATGTGCTCCCCTTACATTGAACACGGGCCACTTTCCCTCCATTTCTTCTGCCTCTCTTCAGATGTGCCCAGGGCACTGGCAGAAACAGCCTTTGGGCTTCAACGTGTGGGCAAGAGAGTGCAGTATTCGGCATTACCCATTGCTAAGTCTACACTCTTCAGAGCTCTTCAACCCACACTCCTCTCTCAAGCACTTTTCGCTCAGTTCTCCACCATGCCACTTTGCCCTTCTCCCTGTACTGAGAACATCTCCACGGCCTGCTCTTTCTCCGTCTCTCCAAACTATCCTCTCTCCACATTTTTCCCCACGGTGAGCTGCTCCGGTCTAAGAACCAGAGTTCTGACCTCTGTACTACTGATTCTCACATCGTATCTCTAAAATCACAAATATTTACCACATGTCTATATGAGAACACTTTTTCATTTAAAGGTGAACAAAATTATAAATAAAAATATCTGTTGTTTGTGCAAAATTTTTTAATGTCCACACCTGCATGCAAAAATTGTAAATGTCTATATCTGAAAATCTAAAGAAAGATTAAAAGGCAGAAGGGTATGATGATTGTCTTAGTTACTTCTCTCTTGTTGAGACAAAATACTCAACACCCAAAGTTAAAGGTTTAGTTAGCTCAACAGTTTATACAGGTTTCAGTCCATAATCTATTGGCTCCAAGGCAGGGAGGCATGGCAGAGGGGCAACAGCTCAAGGTGGCAGAAGACAGCAAAGCAGCAAGAGTAAAAGGTGAGCAAAAAACCTATTTCCCTTCCTTATATTGTATGCAGGCTACCTGCCCTAGGGTGGGTATAACACTCACACCATCAACCCCAGCACTAGACAATGAACCAATGGCAAACTGTAGATTCAGCTGCCTCTGAAAAGCCCACCCCCACAACCAGATGATGTCGTGGGGAACATCCAGACACAAACTATAACAATGGTACATGTCTATAGTCCCAGTGACTTAGCAAGCTGAGGCAAAAAGATTGGGAACTTGAGGCCAACCTGGAAAACTCAGGAAGACCCTGTCTCAAAAATCAAAAAGGAGGCCAGGGATATAGCTCAGAGGCACAAGTACCTGCTTGGCAAGTGCGAAGTCCTGAGTTTGATTTCTGGTACCAAAGAAAATCAAAAAGGGATGAGGATGTACCTCAGTGGTAGAGTGTCCCTAGGTTTGATCCCCAGTACTGCAAAAGTAATAGTAATTTTAATACGCAAACAATAAACCAGAAAAATATTTCAATAAATATAATAAGTTGATACATATAAATAGTACTGTGAGTTTATACAATACATACTGTGATATGAATATTTGTATGATATACATACTATCATGTATAGCATAAATACTATGACCTATAATAGATCATTTGCAAAAGAGGAAATGCTGATCTCGAAAACATCATAGGAAGAAAATGCACTTGAAAAAATGCAGATCTAAACAATTTAAATGAAAATAATATAAATGAGGATAGTTCATTTACAAAAATACTCATTGTGTCATTATTATTATATCACATTGGAAGCCATCTAAATGTTTAGTGCTAGGATAATGGCTAGGTAATTATGCTACAGTGCATACTAGGATCCATGGTGAGGTTTTGGGGATCCTTACACACAGCAAACAAAACACATTTTCCAGTTAAGATTTAACTGTTTAAAAAAATTTTCAAGGGTGATGCATACCTGTAATCCCAGCACTTTGGGAGGCTGAGGCAGGAGAATCACAAATTTAAGCCCAGCCTGAGCAATTTAGCAGCTTAGTGATAGCCTGTCTCCAAATAAAAAGAGGTGAAAATATATCTCAGTATGAAGGCTCTGGGCTCAATCTGCAGTACCAAAAAAAAAAAGAAAAGTCTTGAGTTAACTATGAAGGACTGGATACATATACTTCATATATGCTTATTTCTAAAACACCATTAAAATAACAATAAAATACTAAAGACCCAGAACAAAGAGAACCATTTATGGGATAATAGTGAATATGATAATTTGATAAAAGTCTAGGAGTGGAAAAGAGAAGTAAGAGTCAAAATCGATGAGACAGCACTGAAGGAAGCTGAACCCAAGTGAGTACGGTGGATGACACCAGTGAGAAAAATGCCTGATCCACCTACACAGAACCCCAGGAAGGTTCAGAAGTTGGCAGCTTCCACTACAGAGACAGAGAAGCATCTGGCAAACACTGGTTGAAAAATCTGTATAGGAAGTGTCTTAGTTCTCTTTGCTGAGACAAAATACCTGACACCCAGAGTTAGAGGAGGAAAGGTTTACTGTAGCTCAGTTTGTGGAGGTTTCAGGTCATAGCCCACTGGCTCCAAGGCAGGGTGGCATTAGCAGAGGAGCATACCAGAATAGAAATAGGAAGGAAGCAAAGCAGAATAAGGCAGCAAGCAGCTAAGTAGCAAAGGAGCAAGTGACAAGCCACAAGCAGCACCCACTGTAGCCCTCTTTCTGTTTACTCTAGATCCAGCCACCTTCAAACACCTCCACCTATGACCACATGAGGCTTTGGGTGGACACCTAATGACAAGCCATAATAACAAGCGATTAAAGTTCTCTGCCCAGCTTTCTCCTTCAGTAGTTAGCAGCAACTTTTAAATGCTCTCTATCTTTCCTAGAGAATTACAACAGAGACTCAGTACTTGAAGTCTCAGGAATGGCGGTTATGGCAATGCCTCAGATTTAAAATAGGTAATAACTGAAGGATGATACACTGAGCTGCAAGACCCTCAGCTCCCTCCATCAGCTCTTTAGCTGTGGCTGTGAATCATGATGTTCCAATTTGAATGGATTAAGAACCATCTCACAGATTAGTAAAGCGCAGACTGAGGGAAGAAGATTCACCCCTAATGTATGTAGCACAAACCAATAGGAGAGAATAAAAAGGGAAAGAAGGAAGCACCCCTGTTTTGAAAGAGCTCCAGACTTTGCCATCACCTTTACATCAGTATCCAATTTCTTCTGCCTTCCAAGATAGACTCTTGGAAGCAACTCTTCAGCTTCCAGGCCTTCAACCTTGGACTGGTGCTGCATCCTTAGTTCCTCTTGCTTTGTGGCTTCTATCTTCCTGGACTAAGCAGCTCCTGAATCCTGCAGCTTTCAGCACACAGATGGCTAGGGTGAGCTTTCCTGCTTCTGATCCTGCAGAGGGCTATTGTGGACCCTTCCACCTCTGATCCTGTTATCTGGCTATGCCCTAGTTTCTCTCACTTGCACAGAGATTCCAGTCAGCACACGAGTGCCTCACTCCTCAATACGAATGCATAGAACCACTAGGTGTGCAAGGAGACCCTGTCTCCTGAAACGGACACAGTGAAACAAACAGAAGAATGTAGGTTGGAGAAAAAAGACATTGCAGCAAACAAGACAAGTATAAAGCTAATTAAGACCTTCAGAGTTGAGATGGTGTTATACCAATGAGATAAGAAAAAGGAAACAATTTTAAAAACAAGAAAAATATAAGAAATGAAAATACACTTGCTAAAACTACGTAACAAATCTCTTAGAGTCTTGTGGGGACCATATATGAACTGTCAATGTGCATTCCATTTGAATAGAAAAAGACCCATTGATAAATGTAAAATTTTACTGTATACATTATTCCAGTTATTTTAAAATCATACCAGAGTCAATAACGTGATAAAAGCCTGAAAGTATACCACTGACTGAGAAAAGAAGAAAAATTTTATAATGTATTCCTGAGATATTTTCAAGTATTTTAGGTTTATGTGGCTTACCTTCTTCTGATGATCAGAAAGTAACCTAAAAGTATAAAGTAGTAATTGCACTAAGAAACCATTTTAAATCAAACAAAACAGCAGAATAAGGCTAAAAAGACCTTTAGAATATAAGTTTCTTAACAGGACTGAAGAAGGCCATTTACCCATGAGTCTGGCTTCTGTCTACACAGTCCTAGTTTACAGATAGTTATTATTATAAGTTTGGGGTTCTAACTTTGGGATTCAGAGCACATTAGCAGCAACCATTAAATAGAAACAGACCTACAATATGAGGAAAATAACACTTTATAAAACAAGAAAGTAAGAAAAATTTAACATTTTTCATTTAAAATTATCAAAATTTTAAAAAATATTTCTAAACTCAAATGTCTGCCAAGGAGAAATTTAATGAATTAGTTTAATTATGACATATCCACACAATGCAATATTTTTTTTTATTTTAGAAACATAAAAGTACAAAAACATATTGACAAACAGACACCCATTATCATAGAAAATAGTACAATCACAACTAATCTATAGACAAGGTGATATGGTCTCAACAGTAGTTGTTGCTTTATCCATTGATATCTTCGAATTGTAGATGTATGGACCCATATACAGACATGCAAATTTAGTCAGA
>PVLD010019229.1:0-36969 GCA_004027595.1 Dinomys branickii | reverse complement strand
AGGAGAGGAAGAGAAAGGATCCAACGCCAAAGGTGGACATTCATGCCCCATGGGGAGAACTATCTCCACTGACACTCAGGGTCACATCATCCTGGCCTCTCCAGGTCAATATGTGGAACCCAAAGGTCAGAAATGTAGATCTTGGAAAACTAGGGAGAGAGAGGAGGGAAGAAGAAAGGAAGGAAGCAGGGAGGGCCAGAGCTCCCTAGGAGGAACAGAGTTTGGAACAAGGAGAAAGAAGGTAGGGGACTTTAAAGGACGGTCACACATAAGTGTGAGTTATGGCCCACCTTGGGTTAGGGCCAGCTCAGACTGCTTCTTGTACAACCATCTCCATCTCCTTCTTCATTGCTGAGCCCTGGTGGATCCTGAACAGCACAGCAATAATCAACAACACTGCTTCTTCCTGAGTATTTGCTCTGTTCCAGGCTAGTACACAGAATGCCTTCAAGTCATTTCTCATTTAGTCTGCACATCAGCTCTAGTCTCCTCCTTTTACACATAAGAAGACAGACATTTAGAAAAAGTAAGCTGTTTACTGAGGTCACATGGCCCCAAAGCAGCAGGCTGGGCTTCAAACCCAGATCTGTGTGAACCCAGAGTTACCTTAGTGGTGTCAGTGCTGGGCTCCGCCAGGCCCTCAGTTGCCTGCTTTCTCCTCCTAGCAAGTGGGACCTAGAGAAACTACCCCGAGCCTGTCCAGCTCTCTGAAAACATGATGTTTGTGAACATGCCTGTCCTACTCTGTTTCCTGTCACTATAACAGAATTGTGAGGCAGGTGATTTATGAAAAATAGAGGTTTATTGTGGATCACAGTTCTAGAGGCTGCGAAGTCCAAGACTGTGGCACTGGCATTCACTTGGCTTCTGGTGAAAGCCTCATATTGCTTCAGCTTATGGTAGAAATGGGATGAAAGCAGGATAGTGCAGAAGAGACAAAAGGGGCCAAACTCTTATGACAGCTAAGCACTCTCTTCGAGAATGGCACTAGTCCAGTCATCAGGGCCCCAGCCCCATGACCCAAACACCTCCCACCAGGTCCCACCTCCCACACTGATGTCTTAAGGATTTAAAGTCCCAGTGTATGAGTGTTCTGGGGACACACTCAAAGCACAGCAGTGTCTATTCCTGTGCCTGGCATAGGGTTTACTGTTTTCCAAAACCCTTCTGTAGCAGCTTACAAGGATGCACAGACTGTTCCATGCACACAGCAGGTACTCAAAATAGGTTTGGTTTGCTTGGGATCTGGAGCAGGGTGAGGCTGGTGAGTGAGATTGTTGGAGAAAGGGCCAGCTACACACTTCAAGGAGCAGAAATGTACAGACATGGGGAGAAATGGGATTCTGGCTCCCCAAGGTCCTCTCACCCGTTGTACCTAATTCCTGAGCACTGATAGATGGCTGTAGCCACAAATCCTGCTCTCACCTGCATGGGGCCCCATGGACTCACCGTTGAATATTTTTTAAACAATTAAATTGGGCTCAAGCTGGTGATGCACACGTTAATCCCAGCATTTGGGAGGCAGAGGCAGGAGGATCACTTCCAAGTTCGAGGATAGCTTGAGCCACAAAGTGAGTTCAAGGGCAGTCTGAACTGCATAGTGAAAACCTGTGTCCAAAACACAAAAAAATTTTTTTTAATTTTTTTTAAAATTAGGCTCAAGATTCCTTAATTACTTATGGCTATTGGACAAAATTGAAATCTACCTTTATCTGTAAATTTTGATAAAGCCTTGATGTATTATTTGCCCTGTTTTTAAAAGTCACATCCTTTAAGAATGCAGGAACAGCAGGATGCTGTGATGCATACGTATGTGTAATCCTCCCAGCACTCAGGAGACTGAGGCAGGAAGATCTTGAGTTAAAGGCCAGGCTGGGCTATACAGCAAGACAAAAGGAGAGGGAGAGAGGGAGAGTGAGTGTGTGTGAGAGAGAGAGGATATGAATGTTTTGAAAAGGATACATTATAAAGGCTTGAAAAACTTTTCTAAAGAAATTTCTCTTGTGCTTACAGCCTGACCTATTATTCTGAATGCTAACTCTTAATATGCCTTCATCAGGGATATTTTTTCTTTTGTCTTTAGTGGAAAAGGCTACTATCCGACCAGCTAAGAGCATGGACTCACTCTGTTCAGTGCCTGTGGAAGGTGAGGCTTTATAGTTTTCTGCACTGGGCAGTACAACTGGGGGACCGGAGCTCACCCCACACTTGCCGGCTGCACCTCTGCAGTCACGATCACACGTGATCACCCAGTCCCGATTTCTCCCCAGACCTCCTCCACACTGAGGGCTTCTCCTAGCTCTTGTCATAACCTGCCCTACACTCCCACCAGCCAGGCATCAAGAGCCTTCATCTGTCTCCTGCCTTCTAACCTCAGCCAGGAACTGGGGTTCCTTTTCATTGAAACCTGAGCCAGGTAAAAGATCAGCAGCTGCAGACTAACAGCAGAAGCAGTTTGGCAGAAAGAGCCAAACACTGGTTTCTCCCTCGTGGTCTTCCTCACTTACCTCATAGTTTTTATTTATCAGTAAACACTAGTTAGGCACCTGGGTGAGTGCAGTTGGTACCCATTTCCCTTGTTAGAGCGGGCGTGTGCACTGCTGCACGGGCTGTGGCTGCAGTCACCAAGACATCGTGTACAGTGTTTGTACTCACAGCCCTGGCGCTAATGGCTGACTTGTCTGCGTCTCTCTTTTCCGGTTAAACGCTTGTTAAGCAGCCAACAAGTGACAAGGCAAAGGGCTTCCCTGAGTGCAGACTGTTTGAACTCTCTTACAAGGTGTGATCAAAAACTACAGTGACAGGTTAAGCATTAAAAATCGATGACAGTATAAATCACGTTGGCACTGATCCCTTTCGAAACGCTCCCCCTTGCTACCAACACACTTGTCCGATCATTCCTGCTGCTTTCTGAAGCAGTTCTGGAATTCCTTCTCCATGAATGTCTGTAGTTACGCTGTCCTGGCACTTGGATGTCCTGAATCAAATCAAAATGCTTCCTTTTCATGGTCATGTTGACTTTGGGGAAGGGTCAGAAATCACAGGATGCCAGACCCAGTGAGTAAGGTGGGTGACGACACTCCACAATGTTTCATGAGCCTGTCTTCTGACTGGATGGAACTTAGCCAGGGCATTCACTGTATTTCTAATTAAACCTCATCAAGATACTCATGAAGAAGGACTTCCAGAACTACGTAGGGAAATGGCAATAAAAAGGGACACTATGTTCAAAGCCTGGGCGAGTATTTTGAGCGGGGGCAAGTGGCAAGGTATCTTTTACTGTAATAAGTTTTCTACACATTTGTAACATTTACTGTATGTTTTGATCCCTCATTGCATATTTAGTCTATGGCTTTCCCATCCTTTAAATACAAGACATTTTTCTCTTCGATAAATGAGGCAATCTGAGACAATAGAGGAAATATTTAGAACAACTTTTTAAAAAATTATATGCTGCAAATGTACTGATGAAAAATTTTTCAAAACAGTCCTAAACTTGTCAAATACTGAGTGTGATTCTTTTAAGCTCTCTTGATCCTTTGAGCATTTTTCTCTTGTTTATATTCATCCATTTGCTTTGGCTGTGACGCCTCTTAGGAGAGTTCTCACAGGGCTTAATGTGCCAAGATCTGCTATCTGTGACTTACATGGATGCTGGGTGGGTTATCCGGACTCTGTCTCAGCTTCCTCATGTGTTAAAAGAGATAATTACACAGGGTATTATGTAAGATGCTATGCAAGATGCTGCCAGGTTCCTGGCAACTTAACATGCCATTTTCAGCCTACTTATTCCCATGCAGAGGTCTCTCCTCTGTGCTTCACTTCTCAGTCAAAGACCTGCTCCGCGCTACCATGCTAACAGCTAGTTAACCCACATTCCTAGTTTCTCATTGTCTGAGTCAACGGGACAAAGAACGTGAAGAAAAGGTCTGAGTGAGAACAGCATTGATTTCCTTGGTGGGAAGGAGGATCCTGTCCGGAACTCCCTGACAGAGAACACATACAGCGGGAGGTTCTAAGGTTTTAAAATGAAACAAGATTCTGTTGTTTTGCTCTTTTTGTCGTCTTCATTGGCAAGTACCATTCTGTGACCTCCCATCTGTCTGTGTTTTTCACCATCTACGTTCACCGCTTGGTAGCTGCTTTAACCCACAGTGCTTAAAATTCACACAGCACAACAGCAGTGGCCAAAATCTGTGCGCACGAGAAAACGCTTTCTCCTTCACCACCCCAGCGCTACGCTCCCGTCTGCCCCTGCGCTTCTGAGCGTGCTGCACCTCTCCAGCGTTCGGGTGCCCCGCGCGTGCCCTTCCCGGAGGCCCGCGCTGTGTGCAAGCGTCGGCTGCTGACCAATGTCCCTATTCCTTTTCACTAGGAAAAGAAACCAAAGGAAATTTCGGTCGAACAGTCACTACTGGTGGATTTTTCATTCCAGCTACAAAATTGCACTCAGCCAGCACTAGCAGCTCCTGTGACCTCAGCAAACAGGAGGGTGAATGGGGCCCGGAGGGGATGCCTGCAGGGGCCGAGGGAGGCTTTGAAGTGAGGGGTGACCAAAGCCAGCTCCAGGGTGCTCAGGTCCGGGCCCCACCTGAGCAGCTGAAGGTGTTCCGACCCGAGGATCCTGAAATCGAGCAAACGGCCCCTAAGATGCTGGGGATGTTTTACACCTCCAGCGACAGCCCCGGCAAATCCGTCTTCAGCAGCGGGCTCTTCCACACGGAGCCCTCGCCCCATCACCAGCGCAAGGCGCTCAATATCTCTGAGCCCTTTGCAGTGTCCGTGCCGCTCCGAGTGTCCGCGGTCATCAGCACCAACAGCACCCCGTGCCGAACACCCCCTAAGGAGCTGCAGTCCCTCTCCAGCCTAGAAGAGTTTTCCTTCCAGGGCTCAGAGAGCGGAAGCTGGCCCGAGGAGGAGAAGCCACTGGGAGCTGAGACTTCTACAGGTAAAGTAAGGGGACAAGGTCTTTTTCTATAGCAAGAAAGAAACACCAGACTTGAACTTGTTCATAAGCAGTTTGCAAGGCAGTTTAGTGAAGTGGTTAGGACTGGGGGCTCCACAGCCAAACTTGAGCACAAATCCAGGCTCTGCCCTTTAGCTGTATGATAGCTAACTTGCTCTTCAGCAAGTTAACATAACGACCTTGTGCCTCAGTTTCTTAACCTGTCAAATGGAAACAGTTAATAATCACACTTTTTCCATAAGTTTGCTATGATTATTTAGTTAATACATGTAAAGGTCTCAAAACAGCATATGACATATAGTTAGTACTTAATAAATACTGTTTCACTTGCTCACAGAAGGCAGGAGGAAAAGATTGCAGAGTGGAATGTAAAGCTACAGAGCTGGGACTGAACATTGAGCTGTTCTAGACTCACCCATACCCTCCTTTCTACCTCGTATCTGCAGAAGAGCATGGCTGGCAGGCCTAGCGCCGGGACAGAGCATCTCTCTTTGGCAGCTTTCTGTTTTGTTTTGTCCTTTTGAGACAGGGTCTCGCTATGCAGTTCACGCTGGCCTTGAGCTCACTTTGTAGCCCAGGCTGGCCTCGAACTTGCGGTGATCCTTCTGCCTCAGCCTCCTGAGTGCTGGGGTTACAAGCATGCACCACCACGCCCGGCTTCTCTTCTGCTTCCTGTATCATATACAGGAAGGACTCTGGCTGGCTGTGCTTGAGTCACATGTCCAGCCTTGGCCCGACCCCTATTGCCAGGCTATAGAGTAGTAAGATGGGCCAGGCCTGAGTGTTTGGGTTGTGTCTGCAGTAATGAATTGCCCTTTGATCACCACCCCTACCTGAGCCACCGAAATGGAAATAGGCCAAACCCCAACAGAAAGGATGGCTGCCAGTCCAGTGACTCCATGTGTTCTTGAGAATTAGGAAGATTTCTGTTGTAACTGATAGGAGCCAACTCTGCAGTATCTTTGTACTTCAGTGCCTTCAGTACCTTTCTGTCGGGTGTGTCCTTAGTGTTCTATGCGTGTTACCTCAGTTCTCCTCCCAACGATCCCATAAAGTGTTATGATCCCCACTTGCTTAGAGAGGAATATGTAATTTCCCCAAAAATTCATAGGAAGGAAGTGGTAAAAGCAAGAATTTTAACGCAGATTTAGAAAAAAAATCTGCACATGTAAGTACTGTGTCACACCCCCTGACATGCTCACTACAGGTGGTGGAGTTAAAAAGATTATTGATACTTGATCCCTTTACCCCAGGGATTCAGAGCTAGGAGAGGAGACCGGAACTGCATCAGCGTTCAGCACAGGGGCAGCCTGTGGAAATCCCAGGAGCCTCCTCCTGCTTTTCAGATTGAGGGAGGACTTAGGTATATGAAAGGAGTATCAGAAAAGACTGAAGGAGGGAGAGGCAATCCTCCCAGGAGAGTTCCAGAAAAATTTAGGAAAGGTGATATTCAGGCTGCATCTTCATAGATGGGTAGGGTTTTTCCATGCAGGCAATGAGAAATGGCATTTCGGGCTGACAGGCAGTAGAAGGGTGTAGGGTTTGAACGTCCACTGGGCTGTTGCGGATCTCAGCTGTAACACCTTCTGCCAGTATGACAGTGAGTGATTGGTTGCTATCTCGGAGCCTTTCTCCCATCTGCAGAGCAGGGGAGGCTCCTGTCTCAAAGCCCAGGGCACAATCCGGGTGAGAGAATGTCCATAAAAGACCCACCTCAGGTGTGTGGTCTGGCTCACTGTGGATGCTCTGTAAGTGTTACCTGTCTCCTCCTCGCCTTTGCCTTCATGATGGGGCCACAGACGAGCCAAAGCTCAGGGACACTGAGTGATGTCCTGTCTGGAGAATGGTCCCTGGGCAGAACAGGACAAGGGCAAGAGGAGGAAGAGAGCCTTTGAGAAAAACAGGGCTTCCCAAACAGAGGGCGCCGGGCCCCCAGTCTTTTGGAGATAGCCTGCCTTCTGTCTTTCTCTCTTTAAATAAGACTATCAAGTCTACATCAAACTTGCTCTGGGAAGGACACTAATGGGGACTAATCCGGCCTGCCTTCCTGCCTGTGGGGGCAGGAGGGGCGGGGCAGAATAAGGAAGCCCACGCAGGCAGCCTCACAGGTTTGGGGTAAGACGCTGAAGGGAGACACTCACTCCATGGAAGGTGCCAGGACAACAGGGCTCTCAGCCTTCCGTCTGACCAGGTTAGGCCAGCTTAGAGGTTACGGCAGTTTCTTCTCTCCCTCTATCATCATTTCAAATAGAGAACTTCACTGCTGGGCATGATGGCACCCACCTCTAATCCCAGCACTCAGGAGGCTGAGGCAGGAGGATCATTGCAAGTGTGAGGCCAGCCTGGGTTACAAAGTGAGTTCAAGACTAGCCTTAACTGCATAGTGAGACCCTGTCTCAAAAAAAAAAAACAAAAAAAAATCAAATAGAGAGCTTCACCTTCATTAATAAAATGTTTTTCTTTCTTTATGGAGCAGCAGTAGGCAAAAGAATAAAAAAATGAAGACAGTTTTCCAAATTACCTCATTAAAAGTTTTAAGTCACTATGATCAAGGGAATTTTCCTACTTTGGGTCAAAACTTTAATGTGACCTGAAGGATAAGAGATATACATATTGCAGTTTAAGTAAAGTGGGGATGATTAGATTATCAGCTGTCTCAAATTAAAGGATTAATTAGTGTCACTGCAGTAATTCATCATCTAGTTTTCACCTGATTCAAGGCTGTGCCCTGCTACCTTCAGCTGGGAGATAAAAGCATCACGAACTCCTCCTTTTGCAAGGGAAAGGAGAGATATGGGCTGGTTTAAAAGCTACAAGGACTCTGCCTGCCCTCCTAGAAACGCTCATTATTGGGAAATCAGAGTAACCATATAGCTTTACGGAAACAAGACAAATGAAAATCTACAATTGCCCCTAGTAGATATTGGGAGTTGTTTCACCTTTTACTGAAGCAAACAAAAACAAATACTTGCATGGTATTGTTTTCTGAGCCTTGATTCATGAGTGGTCAAAAAATTCAGAAGTAGAACATAACCCATGATAGGGTGCTTTAAATGATTTATTGAATTGCAGTGCCATATACCACCTTCCACCTGTTTTGATACATCTTTTTCCGATGGTGATTAGAGGGTCTTCGTGCCAGTGTAGATTATTTCATAAAGCCTGGCCATCTGGGTATACACCTGCACAGTACTGTGCCCAACAGGACTGTTCTTGTCTGCACTGATCCCACTGGGTTCAGTACCCCAACATCCAAGTTCCCAGCCATGGGAGAAGAGGAGGAAGCCGTGCAGCCTCCCCTCGTGGATGTCACCCTGAAGTTGCAGTTATCGCTTCCACACCACCCCGTGGCCAGCCCTTGTCCCACACAGGTGCACCTGCCTCCAAGAGGGGCTCAAACAGGTTGTCACTAGCGGGACAGCCATATGCCCAGGTGAAACTTGGGCAGTGAGAGGGGTTCCAGTTCCACACAAAGAAGAGGCTGGATACTGAGGTACCATCTGTATCCCGCTGCTCACTCAGCTCATGCTGGGAACCCTCTCTGTGGTAGTGTGGAGTCACCTACCATATCATAGCATGGAATTTCCATCCACCAATCAGTGGAAATTTGCCGGAGTCCGAGGTCCTTAGCAGGCAGTTTCCAGTGACAGATACTGGCTCTGTCCTGAGGAGCAAACCCTCAGATGGAACCGACAACATGGGAAAAGAAGTGACCCAGGGATGCAGCTCACACAGGTAATAACGTGACCTGTGCTGCTGTAGGGGAGAGGAAGACTCCAAAGAGGTGGCATCAGGTGTGTCCCCAAGGGATGCCATTCAGATCCTAGGGAGGACCAGAGAGAGGAGTGCAGGCCTCACAGGGGGGTGGTAGGAGAAGAGGGGACCCGTGGCCACCTACAGTGAAGAGGCCCTTGCATGCCCTGATGGAGCCTGGCAGCGAGGGAGAAGAACAAGCTTACCTTTGGGGCAGGCCCTTCTCTCCTCCTGACACCAGAGGCTGTGTAAAGGGTCACAGTCAATAAGCAGACCTGTGTGCTACAAAAAGGGATACTGGCTACTGGTAGACCTCAGCAGAATGCTTAAAATGTCCTTTAAAAATTACTGGTGCATTTGCCCTGTCCCCCAGGAGTCTCCTTTCCAAGAATTTACCCTGAATTAATAGTTTCACACATCCAGAGTGATGCATGCACATGAGAATGTTGAAGGTTAGACAACACAAAGGCCTTTTGTGCAGCGCCTGGCCCACCTTCCCTCCCTCTCTGTGTCTCTGTGTGGGCCATTTTCCTGCTTACGGAAGGTGGGAGGCGTTCTCTCTCCCGTGTCTACCTGATGTTTCTGGTTTTCTGCCTAAGGGCTTTTCTTGCAGGCAGAATCTGACTCAACCCTTGCTTGGGTCCCCTCAGAGGACGCAACATCAACTGGGTTACCTCAGTCAGCATGAGCCAGGAATCAGTGGATGAACTGCCCAATCTCACATTCTTCCGAGGGGTGGCTGTGGGCCATGGCCACCCGGGGCCAGCAGGGATAGTCACGGTGGCTTGGGTGGTCACCAGCTCAACAGCATGCTTTGTATGACACCCCCTCCACCTCCGTCTCACCTCCTCACTCCTCCTTCTGGGTGCCTCCTTCCAAACACGCTGCCTGCTGCCCTGACCTTGTCTCAGGGTCTGCTTTGAGGAGATCCCAAACCAGGGCACACCCTAAAGAATAACGTCTCCCTTTAGACTCATATGGCACAGACTTCAAGATGCGTTCACTGAAAAAACACGAAACGAATAATATGTATCATATGCTATATTTTGTGTAATAAGAGTAGGAAATAAAACATTAGCAATACCTATAAATATGCAAAAACAGATGCACTAAAAAACATGAAAATGATCATGTAGAAAGGACAGTGGGAATGTAGAATAGGATACAGGCAACAGGAATGTAAGCTTAAAGAACGCCTTTTTATATAGTTTCAACTTTTGAACTCTGTAAATGTTTTACACATTTGGAGATTTAAATTAGCCAGGCATGGTGGCATAAACTTGTAATCCCAGCTACTCAGAAGGCTGAGGCAGGAGTATCACAGGTGCAAGGCCAGTGTGGACAATATAGTGAGACCCTAAGTTGATATAAAAAATAAGAAGAGTCTAAGGATGTAGCTTAGTGGGTAGAGTTCTTGTCTAACACATGCATTGCCCTGGGTTCATTCCTCTGAACCACAAAAAAACTTTTCTTCAGAAAGTAAACGTACTAAGTAATGGGTAAAAGAGAAATGGCATTACAGTTCATTCCAAAGCATTGTTAATTCAGACATCAGATGCTGTCGTGAGGGTGACCAAGCTGGAGCAGGCGGGCATCGTGGTGAACACCCAGGGGCTAAGTTGCCAGGCTAACTAGTGGCAAAGGGCAGAGTTTGTTCTTAGATGGCCGGCTTTTCTGAGCTCGCACCATGTGTCATATCCTGAGCTATGTGCTTCACCTCTTCTCTACTTCATCCCCTGCCGGCCCTGCAAGGAGTACTCCCATGATGCCACTGTCCTAAGATGAAAAGATTCACTGAGAAACTAGAATTTGAAAGGAAGCTTACTTAATGCCCTTGTAAATGATGACATTTGTTGAGGGCCTGCTGTGTGCTAATAAGCATTGTCTGGGCATTTTGCTTAGTCTTTATTCCGCAGTCTTGTACAAGGCAGAAGTGGCCTGATTTGAGGTACACCTCCTCCTTCTTGTGTCAGTAGGTGTTTAAGACCGGAGCTTGGTCACTTCCACTATCCCTGAATTGATCTGATGACACTGAGAAGCCGTCAACCATAAGGTCTCCCTGCAGTGTGGTACAAATAGCAGCTTTTTGTGGTTTGGGGCACCAAGCTTGACTTCTTAGGGCCAGAGTATTTATTTGTGAAATGAAAGGCTGGACAGGGCAGGATTTCCTAATTTGGACACTATGGACACTGGGCTGGATAATTCTTGCTGGCAGTGGGAGTAGGGCTGTCACTGGAGGATATTTATTTAATAGCATCCTTGGCTTCTAAGGAGTAGGTGCCAGGAGTGGCCCTCGCCTCTCCCAACACTGTCACAACCAAAACCAGCTCCAGACACTGCCAGTGTTCTCTGGTGGGGGAGGGAGGAGTAAAATGGCTCCTGATTGAGAACTGCTAGACTAGATGATCTTCCAGCTCACCCCTTTTCTGATAGTCTGGGATTCTGTGACCTGAGACCAGGACATTGTGGGGAGAAGAGGGTAACGACTGTGAGGGACAGTGAGTTGGGAGTACTCCTTGACCTTGTAAGTAGCGCCAGGAGGCAGGGTGGTGACTGTACTGGGAACAACCTGTCTGACAGTGAAGTCCTTGAACTCGAACTGATCACTGCCTCCCTCTTGCAGCCCCTGTTGCTAAGAATGCCACTCCTGAGGACACCTCACCCCAACCTGATGGCCAGGTGATGGTGGGATGCAGCCAAAGTCTTTCCCTGGAGCCAGTTGCCCAACTGGAGAAGAAAACCTCAGAACCTGACCTGGCCTCTCAACATTCAAGGGAATCAGAGAAGAGAGCAAAACCGGAGAAGGTGGAGGAGGACCAAGGGGCTGGCCTGGTGGGGGCCGCTGCTCCTCCTGCGGAGAGCCCTGGGGCCAGAGCTGAAGCCATGTTTCTGCATGAGATGGTAAGCAGGACTCACTGTCTGCTCCAGCCATGTGCAGTCTTCTCTTTCCTGGGAGATCTTGGTCCAATTTAAAGTAGATTTAAAAGAATTGATTTCTGTCAAAGGAACTTAGAGAGTCACTTCTAATCAAAGCTAGAATTTCTTTTTTTTTTTGCAGTGAGCTTTTTAGGAGTCCATTGATAGAAAGGAACCCTCAAGTTCAGACCCCTTAGGTCAGACTCAACTCTGTTTCTGACCTAGGGCCACCTTAAGCCAGTGAAGTGCCCTTGGGCTGTAATAACTGTTCCTCAGTGCAGGTCAAAGCCACACAAAACTTGCTTGTCTTTGCCAAGGTCTAATATGATGATTGTCATGGGATCCTGCCCTCTTCTCCCAGACATCCTGAATGGGTGTTCTCTAGGCTTCCTTCTAAAGTCTGGGAGATTTCCAGGGTCCACCCCTTCTTCCTGTGGCCCCTAGAGACATTAAAAGACCAGACCAGAGCTGATAGAACCTTGTCCTCTTTAGAGCTGGAATTTTCCAAGGATTTTATGAGCTGTTCTTATATAAGAAGGTGTAGGGAGGTTTCCTGAAGCAAGAGTATGCCAAAGCAGAAAGGGAAGCTCATTCATTATCTTTTTTTAACTTGCTTCAAGGACATGTATTGTAGAAGCACATGCTGGGAGTTAGGGCAGAGCTGGGGCCCCCTAGTGACCAGGAGGAATGAAGAAGGGTTCCTACAAGACATGGTTGCACTTACAGAAAGGATGCAGAGATTTTTGTGGGGATTGTACTCTTATGGGGAGGACCAAGAATGAATGGTATTGTTCTGAGAAGCAGATGAAGTTAGTGGTGGAAGAACTAGGCTGGACTCACAGAACAAGTAAAGGCATCCACTCCTGCATTTAAAATATGTGTTAAGTGTGACGGCATACGGCTGTAGTCCCAGCACTTAGGAAGCTGAAACAGGATTGCAAGTTCAGGGCCAGCCTGGGCTACATAGCCAGACCCTGTTTCAAAATAACAACAAACAACAACAACAAAGTGTGTGAAATACTCACTCTGTGCCACTCTGTTGAGCACTAGGATCAGTGCAGTGGACAAGACTGTCACCATCCCTACATCCTTAGGGCTGACGGCCTAGTAAGGGAAGGTCAGTGACCAAGTAATTTCCAGGGTGCAGTGGCAGTGTGGATCGTGGTGAGCATACATTATAGGAAGACCTAACAGAATCAGAGGGAAGAAAAGTGTCAAAGGGCCATGGTGATTCATCTTGATTGACAACTTGATTAGTTCAGCACACTGCCGAGTAGGTCTCCGTGGTCCCAGGGGGTGACTTTGGGAACTCCATCTGGCCCCTCGCCCCTTTCTGTGCTCTGGCTCTTCCTCACTCTGTTTCCTGGCAGGCTTGAGGTGAGCAGCTGCCCCTCCACCATGAAGCTCCCCCTTAGAGCCAGCCAGTTGTTGCCTGAAACCTCTCAACCAGCAGCAAAATTGAACCTCTCCTCTATTTTGTGCATGTCAGGTATTTAGTTCCAGCAACAAAAAGTTGGCTAAACCAGAGGACTTCTCTGAAGACTAGATACTTAGGTTCATAACTTGCTAAAAAAAAGATTTGGGGTATATTTCCAGGCAGAAAGGACAAGATGCACCATGAGCCTGAGATGGGAAAGTGCCTGAAGGATTCATGGACGGGACAAAGCCAGGAGAGCTGGCCAGAGAAAGTGCGGCTCCAGCAGAAGCAGGTGTCACATCAGGCAGGGCTGCATGGAAGGGGCTGGGACTCAACCTAAGAGCAGTGGAAAAGCCTGTGATAGATTCACAATTTCCTCCTTAAAGGGTCACTCTGCTCTGTGTGGGAAATACCTTGGAGGGCAAGAGAGAGGGCAGGAATGCCAGCCAGGGGCTGCTGTGTGGCAAACCAACTGAGGGACGATGATAGTGTAGACTAGGGTGAGGGCCATGGGGATAGAGGTGGGAGGGTTCGAGAGCTGTTTAGGAAGTACAATGAAAAGGCCTTGGTGAAGGGCTGACTATGAAGCAAGGGTGAAGGGACAAAGCCAAATTCTAGGTCTTTGATCTGGCCACATTTCCGTTGTGATACATATACTGAGAAGGCAGAGAGCAGAATGGAGGGGAGCTTGGAGGTCATTTAGTCATTTAAATGCATTGACTTCTTAGGAAGGGATTAATGAATGTAGATGCTGAAGAAAGGAAAGAAAAAAAAGCTTATTACCTAGTCTAGCCAGCAAAATAGAACTGTACACAGTAGAATTAGACTGTTTGACTAAGTAATCCAGCAGAGTTATCTGACAGAAGTAACTTTCATAAAAACACACCAATTTTGGACTGTTTATTGAGCAGCTAGTTACGGTCCACCAGGCACCATTTGGCCTTGAGGAATTAAAAGGGAATCATCAGAAGCCCTGACCTCCAGGAGCCCGTGGTGCATTGGGAAGACAACAAGCAGGAGAGGCACCAGAATGTAAAACAGCACATGACGAGGGCCAGGTGAGAGGTGAGGAGAGGGTGGCAGCAGATCAGACTTCTCAGAGGGCCTGAACCACCGCAGGGGGAGATGCTCGCCGCTACCCTGAGCCGCCTCTCCCATAGGGCTGCATTAGGCCTCCAGGCAAGGAGTGACAGAAATCAAGATTTGTTTCCCTGACCTGGCCAAGCTTCCCTTCATCCTTTTCCTCTGTAACTTTAGCCTTTGTGGAGGGAAAGGGAAGAGTTGAGAAGGCCAAAGGGAAGCTAGACTTGAAGACAGAGACAGCAAACAAGCTGAAGCCTGAAACACTTCCAACAACCACAGACAGAGCTCCGCAGACACCCTAGTCAGGCTAACATGGGTAACCCTGGGTAGAAGGAATACGGAGGGGCTGGGGATATAGCTCAGTGGAATGAGCGCTTGCCTAACAAGCGCAGGGTCCTGAGTTCGATCCCCAGTACCGCAAAAAAAAAAAAAAAAAAAAAAAAGGAATACGGGATTTTGCTGGTTTTTGCATTTACTTTTCTTCTAATAGGTACTTAAGAACTTCCCATATTATGATGGTCAGATTTTCATCACTGTGACCAAATACTTGAGAAAACCAAAGAGCAAAGATTTATTTTGATTCACAGTTTCGGAGGCAACAGTCCATGGTCGCTTGGCTTTGTTGCTTCTAGGGCTGTGGTGAGGCAGAAACATCATGGCAGAAGAGTGGAGTGGAGAGGAGCTACTCGCCTCATGGGAACCAGAAAGCAGAGAATGAGGGAAAGAGCCAGAGAGAAAAGGGCCAGGGACAAGACAGTCCACAAGGTTGTACTCCCATGATGTACAGCCATCAGTTCAACTAGGCCCCATGCCATCATCACCTTCTACTAAAGCCATCAACTATAAATGCATCAATAGATTAACCTACACAGGGGCTTGAGCCCTCGTGATCCAATCACCCCCAAAAGCCCATCCTCTGAACACATGAGCTTTTAGGGGGGATACCTTACATTCCAACCGTAACACATACAGAATATGCATTTATTCAGTAATGAACAAAAGAACTACATTTATTTACTTGGAAAGCAGAAGTTAGGGTAAGTGTTAACATTTTTGTTCCACCTAGCACTTCATTCTTGCATGCTTTCTAGTAAACATGGGGTTAAATAAAATCAGGATTTTTGTTTCTCCAGGAAGGCACCATTGCACAGAGATCAAATGTTTGTGTTCTGGTATGGACAGGGCTGGATTTCAATCCTGGTTTCGTGCTGCATGATTTAGGTAAATTGTTAGCTTATTTGAACCTAGGCCTCCCAATCTATAAAATGATAACAGCGTTCATCTCCTAGGGTCTTGAGAAAAGTAAACAAGATGCAAAGAATTGGACATCCACCAGTGTTAGTGGTAATGCATCTTTTCCTAGTGGCCTCTTCACTCTGCCTGGCAACAGGGCAAATGTCAGTGTCTATAGAGTCCTTGCTTCTAAGGTAATCTGTTTCATGATGTTTTTCAGGATGACGATGAACTGACCAACCCCCTTTTCTGGCCCGAGATTCAACAGGAACTGAAAATCATCGAATCTGAAGAAGAGCTCTCCTTGTCACAGCCCCCTGCGCAGAAGATCAGCCTAGCTCAGGCAGCTGTGGAGCCCAGCCCAGCATCCTGTCCTTCTCCAGAGGCTCCTGGGAACTTGTCTTGTGGCTCCACCCCCACTCTAGTCTCTGCCCCTCTAGAGGCATGGACTGGAGACTCAACCAATCATGACACACAGGGAGCTGCCCCAGCAGCCAATAGGGAGAAGCTGGAGCCAAACTGCAGTCTCCATAAATACCAGCAGGAGCAGGGCCTGCGCCCAGACTGCACCAGTCTGGCTCATCTGGATATAGTTCCCCTTAATGTGTCTCCACAGGCTAGAACAGAGGTAGCAGACCTAGGGAATCTCTCACCCCTGCTCCCACCTGCTCCTCCCCCTTCCACTCCTCTGGAGGGGACTCCTCAAATCCTGCAGTCAACGGGGACCCCTGAGAGAGAGCATCCCTGCGGGAATTTGAGCATCAGTCTCTACGTAGAGCAGCTGAAGTCCACAGACAGCCCTGGGATCTCCAGAGCCTATCAGGGAGACGAGGCAGCTCTGAAGCAAAGTGAAGAGCAAGATTCAAAGAATGCTGCTCCTGAGGCAAAAGGCCCTGGCGTCTCAAGCCCAACAAAGGATGAGATTTCTCCACCAGGAGAGAGGGACGGAGCCCATTCAGTACAAGAGCCTTCAGACTGTGATGAAGATGACGCTATGACAGACGTTGTTCAGCATGGCCTGGAGATGGTGGAGCCTTGGGAGGAGCCCCAGTGGGTAACCAGTCCCCTTCACTCTCCCACCCTGAAGGAAGTGCAGGAGTCCCGGGTGCAGAACCCCCAGAGCCACCGACTGGAGCGGAGGCTGACCCCCAGGCCCGGCCTTCACCAGAGCCACTCCCTGGACAGCAAAAGCTCCATTTCCACCCACCAGTGGCCTCTCCACACTCCCTCCTCCAGCAGCTGTGCTAATCTCGAAACAGAGGAGAATTCTGACTCTCTGCAGCCTCCAGCAGCCAGGAGAGAGCCAACTAGGTGGGATGAGAAAGCCCCGAGGCCCTTCAGAGACTTCACCAGCCTGCAAGGGGCAGAGGTTCTTCCCAGCCAGAGAGGACCAACTGATGTGCAACTGAAACCAGCAGGAACCAGCCCTGTCAGCCCGGCAGAGAAAAAGGAGCTGGGGATACACTTGGGGCACAGCAACCTGGAGACTAAGCAAGGTGATGTTCCTGGGCTAGACAGCAGTGAGGAGGGGGCCCCTGCTGTTCTGAGCAGCACCTCATCTGCAGGGCAGCCCCCACAGTTACAGCAGAAGAGCCCTGACTGTGGGCCATCCAAAGGGAAAAACAGGCCTTCTTCCCTCAATTTGGATTCTGCTGTTCCCATTGCCAATCTCTTCCAGCTTGGGAATGGGGCCTCATTTAGTTCACCTGGAATGCAGCTCTCTGAGCCAGAAGACCCCAAGGTCACCTGGATGACCTCATCTCACTGTAAAGCAGACCCCTGGAGGGTTTGCTCCCAGGACACCCAGGACCTGGACATGATTGCTCATGCTGTGACAGGCCGCCGCCGTAACTCAGCTCCTGTGAGTGTATCAGCTGTGAGAACCTCCTTCATGATCAAAATGTGTCAAGCCAAGGCAGTCCCAGTCATCACACCCAAGATTCAATACACGCAGATCCCACAGCCCCTACCCTCTCAGAGTGCAGGGGAGAGCGGGGCTCAGGGTCTGGAGGGGACTCAAGAACCACCCAGCTCCGCAAGTGGAGCCTCTCAGAAACCTGCCAAAGATGAGTCTTCCTCTCCCCTAGACAGCCCCAGGGAAGCGGAACCAAAGCAAGACACAGGTGTCCTTAAACCCTTACAGACAGCCTGCACTGCTTCCTGCATGTGTGAGGGGCCCATCTTTTTTCCAGAACCGGGCTCACCTCACCTGGTCCCTACCCAGGATGTCATGGTGCAGTGCAGAAAGCGCACATCAGAGACAGAGCCATCTGGGGACAACCCGCTTTCTTCGAAACTTGAGCGGCCATCTGGAGGGTCTAAGCCTTTCCACAGGGCAAGGCCAGGAAGACCTCAGAGCCTCATCTTATTCAGTCCTCCTTTCCCCATCATGGACCACCTGCCCCCTCCATCCACAGCCACAGATCCCAAGGTCCTGCTGTCCCCCATCAGAAGTCCCACTCAGACAGTTTCCCCTGGTCTTCTCTGTGGGGAGTTGGCAGAAAACACGTGGGTCACAGCAGAAGGGGTCACACTTAGGAATAAGATGACCATCCCTAAGAATGGCCAAAGACTAGAGACCTCAACCAGCTGTTTTTACCAGCCTCAGCGGAGATCGGTGGTTCTAGATGGGAGAAGTGGCAGGCAAATAGAATGACAGCAGTCTACCTGCCGGTGTCTGCAGACCGTCGGGTCCACCTGGACTTCACCCCAGGCCAACATGGCACTTACCAGGCACAGGTTGTCTAAACATGGGCTTATTTTGGCCTCTGGCTTCTTTTTAATTCAACCTTTAGACCATTCATTAATACTGCATTTGCCAGTAGTCGAGGAAAGACCAAAAGGTGACATTTAGAGAAGTCTGTCAGCAAATGGGAAAGGTCAGGGGAGGGGAGTGGGGTGCGTGCCTCAAGTGAAGTTTGGGGTTTGTGAGCTTCCTGACACCCTTATCAACCTCTGTTGCTGCCGGGAGCTGGCTGTGGTAAGTGTCCCTAGAAGGAAAGCAAAATCCTCTGCCTGTCAGAAAATGTGATTGAGACTTGAAAGCCTCCTCTTTACTTTGTGCTCTGTAACACTCTTAAAGCATGTGTTCTTTTAAATCAACTTTTAATAAGCTGTGTACTATCCAAAATAGAAGCAGATTTGGAAATGCAAGGGAACGCAGGAGGGGAACTTACCGTGTGCTTCCCCTGGAGTCTCTGCACGTCTGCCCAACAGGAGTGTGTGCAGCAGCAATGGAAAATCAGTCTGTGCTCAAGAGCAGGACCCAACCCTGGCACAGTGCGTGAAGACTTTTCTCCTCTGGCTTTCATTGATTTGAGACTCCGTTTGCCACTGCACTGAACTTGCATCTATAAATCTACAATCTGGGCGGAGCGGGGCCTAAGCTGAGGGTTACCTTAGTGCAGTGTTGGGATGATTTGTGCGGGTGTGCAGTAGTGAGGGGAAGGTATTTGCTTTCTTAACAAGACCTGGTGCTGGGTGTCCTCAGAGAAAAGCCTCACACACAAGCATGAGCACACTGCATACTTACTGTATTCAAATCGGGGGTATTAGCACAAAACACCTCTAGTTCTGCTTCATTCTGCTTCCACCCTGGGTGCAACGGCACAGGAAGGCAGGCAGAGAGCAGCCCAGCAGAGTAGGGATCACTGCCCCTCTCATGGAGCTACCCTCCTTGAAAACAGTGTATTCATCTTAGCCAGTGAGTTCCTTTTTGGGACCAGGACTCAAACTCAGGACCATGCACTTGCCAGGCAGGCACTGTGCCACTGAGCCAAATCCCCAGTCTGGTTCCTTCCTTTCTCAAGAGCAAATTTAATGCTCTCCTGTCCCTTCTGCAATTCCCCTCATCCGCCACCCACACCACCCACTCCAGACACTCAAATGTGCTCTTCTCTGTCTGGATACAAGCAGAAGCAATAAACCAATCTGATTTCTTTCAGTTATTTACAACTTCCAGTTGTTCTCCCCTTACTAGATGGAGAGAGGACTAATATACCTGCTGGCAGATCTTGGTGCTGTTCCTCAAAAAGGCTTCACAGGGCAACTCTTCTAAGGGTTAAGTCTGGACAAACTGCAAGTTTGGCCATTGCAGGTATTTCTCTCGGGGCCCACAGTACCGCAGGCCGACCTCAAGACTAGGGCCGTGCTGGGCTGGGCAGGGGCTGAGCTCAAGTCGTCTCACCAGTGTGAAGCTAGAAGCTGATGCTCCGCCGTAGCTCTCTGTCCCCCTGCCCTTCTTTCTCTTCTCTCCCTGATAAAAAAGCCTTACAACCTTGAGATCTTTTCCTCTACCTATGAAGCCCGAGTCTGGCAGGGGTAGCTGGCAGGCCGGCTGTGCAGTTCTGCCTTGAGAGCACTGAGGTGCCCGAGCACAGGGAGCAGTTAAAGAGACCCCTGGCGAGTGTTTCTGCTTTCTCACTGGGTGAACAAGACATCGGACCAACAGCCCTAGGAGGTGAGCCCACAAGAAGACCCCCAGTACGTAACATTTTCCCTTGGTAAGCTAGATAAATATAATGGTGAGAGGTGAGAAAGGCCATGATCAGAGATTTCAAAAGCACATTCCTGCCTTATCAGAAGATGGAGCGGAGCAGCTTTATGTCAGTCTGTGCACGTGTGGCATGTATGCTTAGATAAGGAGCATGTTCCAGTTACAAATGTGAGAGGTGGAAAGAACTGCACTTTGCCAACCATCAGGACCCTGAGCCAAGAAATGGAGTATTTTTTAAAAACCTACTCTATGAATATTTTAAATTTATGTTTGTAACAGTTACAAGACATTGTTATTTGGGGATAGACTGAGAAGCCACCCCTGACATACTAACGTGAGGAGGTGGGCATGGTGGGATAAGCCTATAATCCTAGTACTCAGGAGGCTCAGGCAGGAGAATTGCCACAAGTTCAGACCAGCCTGAAATACATAGGGAGAGGAGACCCTGTCTGAAAAAAACAACAAAACCATACTAGTGATTCCAGTTCTCAGGGTTGAGGAGCCCATGTGGATCTGTAAGATGGCTGCCATGTTTCCATAGACCCACACCTTCCGTTTACAGCATCCCCTCCTGGTGCGCAGGTCTGTGATGTCACTGTGTGGCCCAGTGACAGCTATCTGGAGATGGTCCCTACTCCAGCCTTTCCAAGCCCGTAACTCTCGAGGTGCTGGGAAGCCAGCTTACCTCCCTGTCCTGCTGCTCAAGTGTGGCCCTCTCTTCTGATGAGATTGCAGCCTGTTAACCCACACACGTTCAAACTCCCTGGGTGCTGGGCTATCCTGGTGCTGAAATTCTATTACACGGCAAAGAAAACACTTTTGTCTCCTAAATCATCCCCCAACATGCCTTGGGATTACCTTTTTGGCCCGCCATGTGGGACTCTGGTATGTTTTTTGTTGTTGTGGCTAAACTGCCCAATCTGGGCTTGAACTTGGAATCCTCCTGCCTCGACCTCCCAAGGCTCTGGGGTTACAAGCATACACTACCACACTAGCCCTTAGCATCTTTCAAAGGAACTGTTAATACTGTTTAAGTGACCCACTGATTTTAAACAATTGTAAATCCAATGACATACCAGTGACACAGCCAGGTGTTGAGAAGTTCAACTTGATTTTTAAGATTGTAGTGGCAAGCAGCTGAGAACAAGTAGTTCCAAGGTTTTGTACAGACCTGACTGGTTTGATTGTGAAGTTGTGTTGGATCTCTGCAAATGAACCCAGTGGGTTCAGACTTCCACACTGGAATTGAGAGGGAGAGACTTTTGTCATCACAGTGTGAGTTAACTTGCCAGCTGATGAAGTCGTAACTTAAACTGTTCAAGCAGCAGTTGGCACAGGATAATGGCAGCTGATTCCAACTGGGCAGTGCAGTCATTTGTCTGCCGGGCCTCATGTTCCAGCCTAAAAAGCTCCTGGCGAACAGTAGAATTGTTGGTCTGGATTGGAATGGCAGGTCCCAGCATGTCTGATTCCCACCAGGATGAACTGGGCCCACACTGCATTGCTGCCTGTCTGACAGGAGTGAGCCTTGGGGTGAAGTGCTGCCAAGAGTATTCTTTTAGGTCCTCCTAGTAGGAGGGTCCTAAGACAAGAGGAAGCAATTCTCTTTCCAGGGAGGGAAAGGAAAGGAAGACGCTACATAGGTGACTGCTGGAGGTCAGCGCTGGTCTGGGTTATACAGAAGTGGGGTCCACACAGGTGGACTGGCACTGAGTAACACAAGCAATGCGGTGACTTCTCTGATGAAGGGGAGCGGACTTTGCAATAAGAAGCCACGAGTCCATGGCAGTGTTTTACTGGATGAATCACAATGCTCTGCATTAACTTAATGCCGTTCTATTTTCTGGCTTATAATTCTGCAAAGTAAAGCACTTTTTTCAAAAAAGTCTATTAGAAAGCCACAGGATTGCAGTTGTTTTTTAAGCTCTACAAATGTTTCCAAAGATATAATCAAAATGTTTTTCTATTCATTAAAAAGTATAAATATTAAACCTATCCATAGAAACATTTAAATGTAATTACAAAATTATTATGCTTTAAAATTGTACTCTAATAAATGATATGAAATTAATGCTTATGGTGGATCTAAATGCTACAGGTCATGGGGCCACCAAAATCAATAATCAGCAGAGTAAATTATATGCCACAGACTCCTTACACTTTGCTCTGATTGATGCCATTTTTTGGTTATTTCAAGTCTGATCTCCTGGCAAAAGTTCTGGTGATATGTTCAGTAAATTTTCTTATTTTACACCTTACTAATTGTGAAATACACCCTCACCATCTTACTGTCACAACCAGTCCTGTCATTCAAGACACCCATAAGTTGGTAACACTGTCATGGAAAATGGAAGAAAACAGCTCCTCTTTCTCAGAACTCCACAATTCAGGAGTCACTAAATCCACCATGCAGATGGAACTCGGTTTTTCTAGTAATGAAGTTGGCAGAAGACTGTTCCTTTGTTTGAGCAATTACGTTAATGATGCTGGGGTAAGGGCAGGAGATGCATACATTGGTCATCCTGACATTTGTTATTTTTTTTAAAAAGTAGGATTTAAGGTTCAGGGAGGAGAATCCTACAACATGGTTTCTAAGCTGAAAATTGTTGCAATTTCCTGGATTTCAGACACATGCCTGTAATCCCAACACTTGAACTACCCAGTGACACCCTGTCTCACAAAAAGAAAAAAAAACCTTGTTAACACCTTTCTTTTCCTATACAAAAGGGCTGTGTTCTCTCTCCCACATGACACTTTTACAAAGGTTTGGAACACAGTCTCCCAGTTTATCACTTTGGATTCTGCTTATTGCTTTTTTCCATTTCATCAAACAAATCTGATACCAAAATGTATGCGCCCAGCTATTTTAACTTTGTGACCATGATGTAGTTATTATCTTGATTCCCCACTCTGGGTTTTTGTGGTTTTGAAACCGGGCCTTGCTATGTAGCCCAAGCTACCCTCGAGCTCACTGCAGTCTTCCCGCCTCAGCCTGCTGAGCGCGGGGACTGGAGGTATGCGCCACCGTGCCCGACTGATTCCCTAGTCTCTGGTACCAGGCTCCGTTTCCTTCTCACTTGTACCTTCACCGGCACTCCAAATAACTTATTCTCAAGGAAACCCACCCAACAGTCTTGCTGTAATGGTATACATCTCTTCATGGCTCTTCAGTTTTTGTCTGGTTTTCCTTTGTGGATTGAATACAGGACCTTCGCCCTGAGCTTCATCCTCAGCCCTTTTTATCTTTTACTTTGAGACAAGGTCTTAGTCACACTGCCCAGGCGGGGCTCAAACTTGCCATCTTGCCATCCTGCCATCAAGGTCCCCCAGACTGCAGGAACTGGGGCCATGTGCCACACGCAGCACCTCTGCCCAGCTCTCACCATTTGCTTCTAGTTACCCCTCAGGCTGTTCCTGCCCTGAACTTCCTGATGCTCGATTCCCATTCTCCTTTCTCAAAGCCTCTATTCCTGCTACTTTATTCCTTCTAATTGTACAAGACCACCCCCACCCGGCCCCCTCCTCCTGGTAGGTAGCACCTCACCAGACCTCATCCTTAGTCTTTGTGGACCCCAAGGTCCATCCACTCACTACCCTCCCCAATAGTTAAGCCACTCCTGCTTGCACACCTACCGTCTAGGTCTGGGACTCTCTGCCCCACCCTCCCTGCCCTGCTGTGTCCCTGGGTTAAAAAACAAACACCATGCAATCATAGTATGAGGTCTTTCAATGTTTAGGGCTCACCACCTTAGAAGTGGCCTCTCCCCAAACCCACAATGGCTGTTCTACTATTAAGCCCTCTGGGTAGTCCTCTCCGAGAATAATTGCTTCTTGCTTCACAAGTTTGTGTTAGGTCTGTCTTCACCTGCCACTTCACTTGTCCCATCCATGTATGTGTGCACCTAACCTCCTTTCTCATCAGAGGTGTTGTCCCTCCCCTAGACTCGATCCGTCTCCCCACCCATCACACTGTCCTATATATTCAGCCCGCCCTTCCTTGGCATTCTGTCACTCTGCACATAAACACACCCATCTCTTCTATTTTAAGCAAGTCTCCTCAGTTCTGCACTTTTACCACCTTGCTGTATCCAGGTTCTTGGAAGAAGTATCGATGCTGTTTTCTTCACTCCAGTTCACTCTTCTGGACCAACTCCCCCCTGATTTCCACCCTTGGTGCTCTACTGAACTTTCACTGGCTAGAGTCACCCCTGATCTGTCAGCTACATCCAGTGGTCACTCCTCAGTCTCTTGACTTCCCCAGTACATGTGATACTGCTAAGCATTCCTTTTTTGAAGCTAATTTGCCTCTTTCTTGGCCATTTTTAGTCTTCACCTGAAAGCATCTTTCTTACACCTTTCCATACTGCTATTCATCAGAATTCTGTCTTTCCTTTCACTCCATATTCTTTCCCTTAGAGGGCTACCCAGCCTTTTGGCTTGCTTTGGCCACACTGCATGAAGAGCAATTGTCTTGAGCTACACATACAATCTATACTTAATGTATACAAAGTAGTAAAGTTTCCTATATATATTATTTTATGAAATAGCAAGCCCACATTTAATAACTAAATAAGAGACTTGCATGTGTGCTTGTAACAGTGAACTCCGCTCTTCACAGGCACACACTGTGGTAGGCTGGCTACTGGTATTAGCGATAGCCACACTTTTACTTGTCAAGTTGCATCAGCACTCCTAACATCCGATGTATATGGGTTTCAACTCAACTGTGGCAGCCGTGGGGGCAGTTAGCGTTGCGCTGTGCCCTCTCCTGCACACACTCCACTGCTGGAGCAGTCTACACTTGAGCACCATGCAATCGAGTCATGAGTTAACATTGCTTATCCAGAATAATCCTAAACTTTTATGGTCTTGTGGGTCCTCAATACAGCTACAGCTGTCCAGGCCACATGCAGCCTTGGGTCACAGGGTGGATACATCTGCTGGACAATCTTATTAGGCCCATGGCTGCCTCCACCATCCACATATTGGTGACTCATCCCTGCCTACCTTCTCTTGCTTGGACTTTTAAGTGCTTAACTGGTCTCCCTACTTTGTCAGTGACAGTCTCTGGCCTCCAAATCTGTGCTACATTTTGCTGCCAATGTCATCTAAGGGTAATGGTTTTCAGACTCTAGCATTTCTCAAAATCATCCAGAAAGATTATTAAAAAGTGCTGGGCTCCACGAGTTTTTGACTTAGGTTTGGAGTAGAACTTAAACATTTCCATTTTGATCAAGTTTCCAGTTAGGTGATGCTGATGCTGCTGGCCTGGAGATAACATTTTGAGAACCTTGATCTGAGAACTCTTTGGGTCATAAATCTTAATAATTTTCCATTAGGGGTCTTTCAGCTACAAAATCCCCCAGAGATCTGTCTGCTTAAGGATTACTTGGTGTGGTGTGGGTACTCCCAGCACTCTGGAGACTGAAGCAGGAGGCTCTTGAGTTCAAGGCCAGCCTGGGCTATGTAAAGGAGCTGAAGCCCAGCCTGCACTAGAGAACAAGAAGACCCTTGAAAAAAAGTTACTGGGAGTGTTTCTGTAACTGCACATTACTGCATTTATAAGTGCACTTTATTGGGCTCCAACTTCAAAATTCTGGGTCATGGCTTGAACCTACAGCCTTCAAGATGATAATCCAAACTATAGCAAGGTATGGTGCTGCTTGCCGATAATTCCAGCTCGAGAGGCTGAGGCGAGAGGATCACCAATTTGAGGTTTTCCTGGGAAACTTAGTGAGACTGTGTCTCAAAATAAAATAAGTAGGGTATGTATTTCAGGGGTAGAATACTTCCTCATATGCACAAAGACCTGGGTTTGAGTCCCAGTACTAAGAAAGAAAAAAAAAGTCCAACTGGTTTATGTGCTATTCAAGTCCTGCTATAATCTACTTACCCAGCCCTCTACCATTACCGAACCTAGCGCAAGTCTGTTATCTTAGATCTTTGTATATCCTGTCCCCACTTCAAGGACCCTCCTTCCCCCATCTCTGTGGAAAACATCAAATGCTCTTTCCAAATGCAGCTTATGTGCCATTTTGAAAGCCTGCCCTGACACAAAACAGTGGCAATCACTCCCTTCTCTGTATCACCACTGCATCTCTACACGCTTCGGTTACTGAACACTCTGACAACTGATTCACTTGTCCTCCTCCTATTACTGAGCTCTGAACATCACTATCTCTGGCACCCAGCAGCATCTAGCACATAAAGACCCAGTAAGCAGAAACAAGGGAACAGCAGCAGTGGGGCTGATAGAGAGTGGAAGGAGAAGGGTTAAGGAATACAGTATAAACATACTATCAAATAGGATATTAAGGAACATTTTCATCATGCTCTTTCCTAACATTTGCCCAGCTTGGACCAACCAGACAACTGGTCAACTATCTTCTTTGCTTTTCTAATGTTTCAAGTTCACCTAGCTGATCATTTGCTTCCTTTCCACACGTTTTAAAATTTTCCAACATGAATTAAAAAAGAGAGGGGAGCACATTAATGAGTGAGTAGGAGCACACTGAACTAAAAGCGCTTTTAATCCCCCGATGCTGCTGTTATACAGAGGTGTGAGCAAGGGAGACTGCAATTCTAGAAGCAAAACCAGTTTTCGTTTGTTACAACCATCTATTGAGCCAGCCTGGCATCTGGTCTCCCTCTGTCACTCCTTTAAGATCCAGCCAAGATAGCCCAAGCCAGAAGGGGCAGTCATATTAGCCTGTAAGATTATTTTCTCTAAGTGGTTATCTGGACTAATTCTCTACACTACAGCCAAGCCGGGATATCTCTGATGACATCTCTGCACCCATGCCATCCATTTTGAAGCCTATCTTCCAGGAAGGAACAGCGCAACGGCAAATTACCTGCCTTTCTTCTCTGCCTCAAGAAACACAATGAGCCTGACCCACTTTAAAAAGCAACCACCCTAATATACTGGTTTTCTTGCTGTTCTTCCAGTATATCAGCTTGTTCCCACCTCAGGCCACAGCCCTTACTGATGTAACATGGAGTTCTCACCAAGCTATTTACTTGGCCCATCATGCTTTATCTGGGCTTTGCTCAAAAAATCATCTTCACGAAGATGCCTCTAACAGTACAGTTTCCATCACTTTGTCTCCTGGCCCTAACACCTCTTTACTGAAATTATCACTATTAACAGAACAGTATATATAAACTTACTGCATGACCAGCACCACCTGTCCCTACGTCACAAGCTCTGAGAGGGAAGCATCTTTGCATTTCTTATGCACTGATATATCCCCAGTGCCTAGAGGACAATATATATTTGTTGAGTGGTTGAATTGATTCAGACTGACCACCTAACAACTTTCTAAAAAGTATACTTATCCAAATATTTAAAGAAGCCATGGATAGTTTCAACTAAGTTGTCACCTTGGGTAAATGTATGTTTTACTGCTCAGAATTCTTTCTTCTGCTCAGAACCTTTTGGGAACTCTTCTGCAAGAATTCCGAGCCAGTTTATAAACTACTTCATAAGTCATGTTTTGTATCATAAAAAGCTTCACATATAAAAAAAGTCACACCCAGCACAGAAAACCTAACAATCCACTTTTGGCTCTTCAAAATAAGGCCTCAGAAGTTTAGATGACTAGTGATAATGTACTAAATACATCACTTCCTATCAACACAGGAAATGATAATCTAGAGGGTTAATTAACACAAACATGAAGGTTCTGGAGTATGAAATTTTTTACGGTAGTAGGGACTGAACTCAGAGCCTTGTACAAATGAGGTAAGTGCCCTATCACAGAGCTACATCCCCAGCCTTTGAGTATGAAATTTAAAACATACCTTGAATATAGATAAACTTCACAGAATATAGCTGGGTACAGTGGCACATATCTGTAATTTCAGCACTGTGGAGGCTGAGGCAGAAGGACTGCCGTGAGTTTATATACAGCCTTAGCCACACAGTGAGTTCAAGGCCTGACATAGTGAGACCCTGTCCCAAAAAGCAAAACCACAAAAACCTCTGAAGACAAAGCAGTAACTGCTTACACTTTACCCCTCCTATCTCCAAACATAATGCCATTATAAATGGGTGGCTGCTACACTGTAGCAAGACTGCTTAGCTACAGCCTGGGCCCATTCTTTCAATTATTTGGGGTTTTTAATCTGTCCATACTCTAGTAGCCCATGGGACATTTACACTCATCTTCTCTCACAGACTTGGTTACACACAATTTCCTTCATGAACTTCATGAATATGAGCACTATCAAGACTTTCTGCCCCTGGAAAATACTGTATCAACTATGAGGGAAATCATTGAAAAATGAAATGAAAGAACGTAAGTTACAACAAAACCTTTTGCCTCAAGATAAATGCTTTCTTAAAATTATCTCTGATCGAAGCCAGCCTTGGCTAGAAAGTGAGTTTAAGGCCAGCCTGAAGTGCAAAGTGAAACCTTGTCTCAAAAGATAAAAAAAATTGTATGCATGTTGAATGTCACAAGGTAGACTAGGCCACCTGAGACTCCATTTCAGAAAGCTTTCCTTTTACCAGCAAAAGAGAGAACTCCACCTACAATTTTACCCCACTCTTTTCTGTAGTTATTCTAACACTATTAGCCAGCTGACGTAAGAGGTTAAGGGGCAGAAGGCAATTCCATAACTCTCTTTTTGTAGCAATAATTACTGGCCAGCTGAGAACTTATGATTAGGTCGTAAGAATGACTGCAAGGACAGCAAACGCCAAAAGGACTATGTCAAGGTATAAATGAAGGAATGACTGCAGAGCCACACAAACAAGCAACCCTTTTACTGGAGAGACATACCTCTTCACAGGTATATTATCCAAATACACTAACACATGAAAGATCACATCACCTTGTTTACGGATACATTTAATAGTCCTTAACCTTCCCAACTTTCAAAACATAATAGTATACAAAATATAAAATATCTTAAATATTATAAAAATTGCAAGAAAAAAATAGAACGTATGAAAATATTTTTATCCACGTTTTCCCTCCCTATTGAGAGGCAGCCTAGTTTACCTTGAGTTCGTAACTGTTGAGTGGGTACGAATATGCCCTGCCTAATACTATTCTGTCCCGGAGGAGCTTAAATAAAACATAGTAGTTGCAGAAGAGGATGAGAGCCATAGAAAGTGTGTGGTTCCACTTCTCCGACCGCAGCAAGGAATAGAGCTGGTAGAAGACAACACTGCCCTCAATAAGGATAAGCAGATTTAACAGCCTTAATGGACGATGAAACAGGAACTGTAAGGAAGTTTAAAAAAAACAAAAAAGCAAGGTTATTTCACAGAGAAGACTGACGTTACTACTGAATTCATTTTTCTAAGATTTTTTCATATTTATAGGTTTCATATGCAATAACCAATAGCTCTGCTTATCAAATATCAATCAGACTATTTCTTTCTATAGCAATCCAAACTTTTACATTTTTGCTCAAGAATAATGAAAAAACTTTACTTTGGTGCTCCTGGGACATAAAAAGGAATTATGCCCAAAAGAACACTATCTTAAAAGATTTTCCTGAGCTTATATCTTAGGTACATACTTTATTAAAGATAAGCAAAAGTATATTTATCTAAGACAAGAAGTTGGAGAAAAGAAAATTTTAGGTTTTGCAAGTCAAGAGGCAAAACTTGAGACTATGAACATGTACATGCCTGTAAATTCAGCTACTTGGCTAAAGCAAGAATGACTGCAAGCTCACAGCCAACCAACTCAGTGAGATCCTGTCTAAAAAGTATGAAAGTGAAAGTGCTGGGGACAGAGTTCAGCGCCTCTCTGGGTTCAATCTCCAATACTGAGAGGAGGGGGAGGGGGATTATAATGTAGGTATTTATGTAACCACTTAAAAATATAAAAACCAAGCTGAGCTTGGGGGTGCAGGCCCATAATCCCACAACTCTAATAGGCTATAGCAGAATCACAAATTCAATCCTAGCCAATTCAAGCAAGACCGTGTCTCAAAATAAAAAGGCTGGGGCAGGGAATATAGCTCAGCAATATGGTGCCTGCCTGGCAAGTACAAGGTCCTGAGTTCAATTTTGGCACCAAAAAAAAAAAAAAGTGCTGGAGATGTAGCTCAGTATAAAGCCCTGGGTTCAATCCTCAGTACCACAATCAATAAATGGATTGATGGATCTCACTCTTAGCTTGTGGGGTTGATCTAACACATATAAACATCAACACTAGACAAGTCTGGAAAAGACAAAAGTATTACACATTGAAATATCAATACAATTAGGTTTCTTAATTTTCTCTGAAACTGGTTGCCCACCAGGGTCATTGAAATCCTCCAAGCCATGCTTCTACTATTTTATTTTTTTCTGAATATTGAGAAGCAGAGTATACAAAGACAAGGCAAGGAGAAAGGAAAAATTACTCAGAATTAAAACTAAAAATAAGACTTCCTATTTTCACTTTCATCTAATCCTGTAAGGTGCTTAATTCTGATTAATAAAAAGGTGCTATGACTAAAAAGATATAGTCACAGAATGCAAAGGAACATTATCTAATAATTCAGCTTAATTAGTTTGGTCCTAAATCTAGATGAAGATAAGATTATGGTAATGTACTCCAGCAGATCTAAAATAACTAATGATGGATTTCAAATGTTAAAGAGTTTAAATCTAAGAATACAGCCAAACAATCATGATAATTTTGAAAGATATCCTAGTCTTAAGGGCCCTTCTTCAGAGGAAAAAGATCTTTAAGTTTTATTCTGTGAAATCCAGCAACATACTGTATAAAAGTGGCTCAGCATGAATGCTCTACAAGGGTTCAGAAAGGCTATTTCAGATTTCATGGCAAGGTATATGTATTTAAATGTGCAGAAACCTATAAGCTAAATGAGTAGAAAGATGAGGACAGATTTTAAACAAACACTGGTAATTGGCATACTTTAAATGAGTGTTTTCAAAGTTCAGTCTGCTTGAAATCATTTGCAAATATGCAAATACTGTAAATTCCTGAGATCCTCCAAAGACATTGAGGAAGAAGTCTGGGAGAGGGGCCTAGAATCACTATTTTTAAGATTGGGCCAGATAATTCATGTGCAGATGGCCCAAGGACCACCTTAAGCACTGATTTAATCACCTGGTCATCCAAAACCAGTAATTAGTTAACTTGCCCAATCGTTTTTCTATGGCTTCTGCTTGATTCTTCAGCTGTCCAAAACTAGCAAGCTAAAATACTTATTTACCAAACACAAAATCCATTTCTGGTGGGTGGGTGTGTGTGTGTGGTGGGTGTGTGCGTGCGTGCGTGCGAGCCCACATGTACATGCACGCCAGGAATCAAACTCAGGACCTTGTGCTTGCTGAGCTATATCCCCAGCGCCAAACACAAAATTCTAATAAAATATCTGGCTATTATTAGAAGTGTCTAAGAGACAGCAAGAACCAATGGAAGGAATTAATGGCCTAAAGAACTCAGCTGGCTAAATTAAATAAATACAGAGAAATCAGATGCTTATGTGGTGACTCCCCCATCTTAAGGCAATCTGTTAAGAGCTAGGAGGAAGTGAGAGATGGGAATTGAGAAAAGATGCTGTTGGTACCTCATCCATGGGCCTTCCATCTATCCCACCTTCCCCACCATGGTATTTTAAGTACCCTGTCCTGATATAAGCTCCCAGGAGCTAACTGAAATAAAAAACCTCCAGGACATTCTCCAGTCTCAAGCAATACACTGCATATGGACATTTTTAACAACACTTGTCCTCTACCAGTACCCTCTCTTTTCCCTGCTCACATCAGTCAGCTAGCTGGAAAGACCTCTATCTCCTGGAGCTAGAATTTCTAGAAATCTGAATGACCAAAAAGAACATAACCCAAGACTTATGTACAGATGGGACAAAACCTGAATCCAGTGGATACTTATTGCTTTTTCTTTTTTTAACTTTTAATATTTTTCTTTTGAATCCAAGTACATAAAAGTAAAAAGCTACACATTTTTATCTTCAAAAAACAAAAAGTAAAAAGCTGCAGATCATGGCATTTTTCTGACTTCCGAGGAGGAAGTTAAGGAACCTTGAAGAGACAATAGATATGACTATTAACAAAAAACAAAAACAAATATCCACCACATTATTACTATTTAAGTACCACTTAAAGGTACATGAATACAATGTATCTTAAGGATATCAGGAAACCAAACTATTATAAAACAAAACTATAGATGAAAAAGAAGTCTTACATAATTACCTGTTTCAAATACTAGATTCAACAAATTCCAGTGTAACTAGAGAAACCAGCTAAGCTATTAAGACTAGAATAGTGGTATAGAACCTTCAACTGTTAGCAATAATTACCATGCATTAACTTCCTACTGTTAGAAGTTGAGTAGGTGCTTACATGTTTAGTGGCCTCCTAACCCTCCTCAACTTATGCTAGAAAACAAGTAAGTGATACTTGCATAAAAACGGGCATGGGATACATCTGAAGGCACTGCCACGTTGTAAGGCCCCATGGCTCTATATAAACATCTGCTGTGCCGCACCAGTACCCCTTGAGGCCATATTGTATTTTCTGACCAACTAAAGGGAAAAAAAAGCAGTGTTAGCACATTGACAATTACAGACAAAATAGTGTCTGGCAAGGCCAGTTATATTTTAATGGAAGGGATTATAACTCAAGGTTTCATCTGTCTGAATTCTGAAAATACAGTAATTCCATGGTCATACCAGGAGTTAGAATGGATTTGTTATGATAACTTCATTGCTAGAGTACAGACAGATTGCAAAGTGCTACGGTTAACGTTGAAGAACTTGAAAGGCTTAGAAGAATATGCAGAAATGTTTAAGTAAGGCATCTACGGGCAGAAAGTAGTGTAAGCAGGCAGACTGTCATCTCCATTCCAAGTGAGCAGAGTCTACTGACAGAAATGACAGAAAAAATAAGAGGAAGCTCATGGCAATAAGAACAGAAGAGAAATTAACACACTGCCAACTCACATGGCTTTTACTGCAGAATTATATCCCCCAAAACTAAAGAAAATCAGTTTGCTTATCAAACAATTCAAACACCTCACAGATGTGGGAAGCTCTACAGTAGAACACACAGACACATGAGGTACTGACACAGACTTTTCTTTTTACCGCTTTCTTGATTTATTTCTCTAGGGAAAAGAAGTTAGGGAAGAAATAGCTTCATTCTTTCCAGCATCAATGTAATGGAGTTGGGACGGGGATGGGGATCTTCAGGTTAAGCTTTTTTATAAAAAAAAAATGATTAAGTTAATTCTTTTCTTCCTGATTTTGGGAAGGTTAGTTTCCTAGGGTAAGAACTGGGACAGCAGTTTAGGTATGTTAAAAATATGTTCTAGCACCCTGAAGCTCTCCCAGTTGAGAACATGTTCCGCCGGCCTTGCTCACACTTACCAGCATTAGGTGAAGATACACCTCATGGCCATGTGCCATCAGGAGCCTGAAGATGTACAGTACTAGCACTGTGGATTGTATTTTCAATTTTTATTGAAATCTGTCCTTGCCCACAGTCGGGTTTCTTTTCAGCCTGGCCCAATCTCTCTCAGTTCCTGGGCTTGAAGGCCTGTGCTAATCTGTATCAGACATCAAGGCAGATAATTGAAGGGAGAACTCTGAGGGGAAGAGGGGAAGGGAAGTCACCTTTATCTGTCCCACTTAATTAGGAAAAAGTTGGTAAGGGATGAAACTTATGAAATGCTCAAATTATAAAAGGGAGGAAGATGAAGATGGTCTAGGTCTGAGAAACAGGTATGATGACAGGCTCAGAAGCAATAAAAGAAAGCGGATCTAGAATTAGCTACTTTGGATCAAAAGGGGCCATGCAGAGAAATTACTGATGGGGGAACGAGAGAGACACTTAGAACAATTTTGATTTAAATGTGAGAAAAGCAGAAAAAGAGGGAGAGAGAAGAGATGAGGAGGAAAAGAAAAAAAAAATTAAAAAGCAGGCAAGGAAAATTACTAGACCAAATCTGTGAATATTAGAAAAGAGAGAAGCAAATTCCAGCGGTTGTTAAGTGTGAGATGAGTAGCTAGCAACTACTTGCTGTGGCAATGAAGATGAGAAGACAAATCTTAAAGCCTTATAGAAAGAATTTTAAAAATACGACTCTCAATTTTGGCAAAGGAATAAAACTAAAAGAAAACTCCAAAGTGCAGCGTGGAACATAAATTACACTCTAGACTGATTGGGCAGGTGAAAGAAAGGTAGGACGCACTTGAGAAGGGGCTGGGAATGGTGGTGAAGATGAGTTAATGTTCCCTGTGTTCAGTTTAGCATGATAACAAGCATCCATGTAGATACAAACTAAAAATATGTTCAAAGCCAAGAACAAGAATGACATACAAAGCAAATAAACATGACCAGCAGCATGTAGAAAGTGTTACATGCTTTTACCCTCTACCTTACTCACATGTGCTGTGGAGCATTGCTGTAGGACCCGTGTTCCAGCTTCTGCCACTTGCCCAGGTGTGCAGCTGATTTATGGAGCAAATCACAGTATTTGGACGGCAACAGTTGCGTGGTGAGCATAACAAAAGCATTGATCCACACCATGATAAGGTGCTCACATGACCAGCGCATGTCATAGTACTGGGTGCTCTGGAAGAGAACCATAGGAGAGAGAAATGACGCATGCACACACACACAGAGGCAGGGACGGGTGCATGTACACATGCCCCGCAGACAGATCCACAGAGTCAACATGCACTGGTGGTCCTGCTGTCCGTGCAGACTTCGAGAGCAGAGTCCTCCAAAATCCTTCCACCTGACTTTCTGGCTGTATGAGTTAGGACTGGGAGGGAGAGCAATTATATTTTAAGTGTTTCCTTTCTAGAAGAATTGAGTGCTTCTGAAGGACCACTCCGGCTGTAGAAGTGCTTCTGAATGGGTGAAGGAAACACACTAACATGTCCTGAAAGATTCTGGGCCCAAGTGACATCCAGACCATTTTTCTTTATTGAAATAAACTGAAGTTTAGAGAAGGTTAGAGTAAATTCAAAGTAACTCCAGATAACCCTGTTAAGATCAACCACAACAGGCTGAATTTCACTGAAACCTTCGTTCTCTGAAGCTTCTACATACTGATACGTTATTATACGTACAATTTTAATTTTCCCCACAAACGTTAAAAAAAAATTAAAAAGAAAGAAAAAAAGAAAGCAAGAAGGGACCACCACGGGGTGCATCACATATATGGAAATACCTATCCGCCAACCAGGAGCGGCATTAGTGTACTCCAGATGCAGCCGAACTCCACCATCCAGGCTGCCAAAGGGGAGACAGAGAAAAGGGGGATTAAGCAAGAAATACCCAGTTGATGTAATTCACACACAAATCCAGGGAGCACAGCAAGTAAGGTAACAACTCACCTTCACAAAACACAAAGGGAGAAACGCAACATAGTAGGCACTGAAGAGAGAGTTGAAGAGAACTTCTTTGATTCTGTGGTTGAAATCTGCTTTCAGACACTCTACTTCATTACGAATAAGGTCTGGAGACAGGGGGCAGCTGTGGGTGGGGATGGGCGTGGCATTATTAAACTGTTCTTTTAGAGACTCCAGTAATAAGGAGAGGAAGTCTTTGGATTTGGCCAAGCCACCCACAGTTGAGGCACTTTCCTCTACAACCTGGTGCTGAACCACATAGTTATAGTCTGTGAGAAGAAGATGAGCCCTGCTATCTTGGTGGAAACAGCAGAGAGGTACATAAACACCAAACCTGTAAGGCAAGGAGGATATCAGAATGAGACCACAGACAGCACCTCCAAGCACATCATGTAATTACATCAGGTCATGACCTACTAGAGGAAACACAACCTGAGGGGACTTTGCTGATGGTAAATTTGTTATTTAGAAAGTTTGTAATTTCCTTCCATAAAAGCAGTACACATTCACTGTACAACAGGAAATTATGCAATCACAATGATAAAATATAAATCACCTCAAACTAATCATTTTTATTATTGGGTGCACATTTTTCCAATGGATAAACTTTATATATAGTCATATATACTCTGGCCTCATATAACATAAAATGTTTTTGTATGGTGCTCCAAATATTATTCTGACAGATTTTAAAGATATTACAGGATTTTCATAGATTCACTTGTAGGTACACCATGATTTACTTATAGGTGCACCATGATTCCTCTCTTGTCAAAAAAAGGTTATTTCTAATTTTCCACTAACATAATACAATAAGGATTTCCTAGCACCCATCTATGTACAAATCTAGTGGTTTTCCAATGGTTTGCCCTTCACCTCAAATGCCTCGAGAGTGAGGGCTCCCCTGCCTCCACACAGAATCACTGACCCATTCCCACTAACTCCCCTTTCATGGTTATTTTTCTCTACAGACTTTACCATTCTGTGTTTATTAGGCTGGGGGGGTGCAGTTCTTTTGTCTTGGCCTATCATTCCCTCATTACAAATGTAAGCTTTAGAAAGCTGAGACTTTAGTCTACTTAATTCGTTGGTCTATCCTTGGTGCCTCAAACAGTGGATGAAATAGTATGCTCTCAATATTTGATGAGTCAAGTGAAGAAGAATTCTGGAAATACAATAATTTTTTAGAAGAATTACTGAATAGTTTTCAGAGTGGTAACATTGTTGGTGCTAGAGACCACCCAGGACTTCACATAAACTAAGCATAAGCCCTATTCCTGAGCTACACTCACAGTTTCTCTTTTTTTGGCTATATTGGGGATTGAAACCCAGGGACTTCACACTGGGTTTTACTTTTGAAAAAGGGTTTCACTAAGTCACTAAATTGCCCAGGCTGGACTCAAACTCGCAATCCTTCTGCCTCAGCTTCCCAGAGTGGTGGTTTTATAGATGTATGCTACCATACCCAGCTTCCCTTGATAATTTCTTAGAGTTATTCCAATTCTTCATTGATAGCCTCCTCTGTGGGGAAATTGCCTTCCCTATACTGGGGTCAACAATAGGACTTGTTTTGGCCAGTGACACTAGGCAGAGGGTAGAAAGCAGAGGGACTGGGCCTAGCGTGGGCAACTTAGCTACTGAGACCCCGCCTCAGAACAAAAAATGAAAAAGGGCTGGAGATGTACAGTAGCTCAGTACCAAGGCTTTAGCTTCAATCCCCAGTCCTGAAAAACATCAAGGGAGGGGAGG
>PVLD010019228.1:0-36950 GCA_004027595.1 Dinomys branickii | reverse complement strand
CTTTATATTATACAGCATCCAGTGCAAATTCCCTACTATCTTATCTATAATTTGGTATTTCCTTTAATGTTTTTGTGTTAACTAATGTGAAGATAACTATGTAATACAACATCCAGTTCTAATTCCCTACTATATTCTGTATAACTTTGTATTTTCTGTATTGTTTATGGCTTTTCTGGTTCATATGTCTCCATCCTTTCATCTTTAAAATAAAATAAATAAAAAAAATAAAAAAAAAATAAAACCACTGCAGCAGATGCCAATTCCAACTTAACGTGACCATCATCAATGTATGACATGCTTCTCCAACATGCACTCGATAATTATCTGCCCTTTGTTCATCACGTAGGGCAGAAATAGAAACGCACCCGAGGAACTGTGGCTGGCAACCCTAAAAGCAGTGCCTTCTCTTCTGGCTAGCTGCCCATTAGCAAATAAAGATTATTTCCCTGCCAGCTGAAATACAGACTCACACGATCGTTCCTTGATTATGTAGTATGTCAGTGTGTTTATTTTTAAGGTGACAGGGGGAGGTGGTACTCTCCTTGACTTTCTAAAGTACAACATACAGAATTTTTAATAAACATCTGCGATTTTCTCCTGAAGACAGCTGTCACTAATATTTTTAAGACCCAAAGGGCTACTTCTTGTCCAATAGCATCTTTTCCAGTTCACCTTGACATTTTAACAGTTCTACTTTTAAAAATAAATACAACTGTTTAGTTCTGCATGCCCTGAGTGTTCGGGCTGGAGATGTGATACTGTTTTCTTTGCTGTGCCTGCATTCGCAGAACTTGCTGCAAAAATGGCACTCAAGACTGCAGACTGAAGCGATGAAAACTTGTGCGAGCTGAAGCGTTTTCTAATCATGGCTTTGGGAAAGCTGGGAACTATTATTTGCCTTAAGACTTCTCTAAAAATACTGACATCTATCTATCTAAATGTACACTGTTCTGGATAGGAGGGGGAGAAGAGCTGGCAAAGAACACGAACCTAGTGTTATTCGGGGGACAAAGCAGAAATCAGACCCAGTATTTAGGTACCATTGGCCCATTTCTACGCCTGTGTCCACATGTTAGGGTCCTGTGCCTGGGTTATTGTGGGGATCACACAAGAGTACTCTAGCGTACTTCAACAGAATATGGACCATAATTCTCCAAGCTTTCAGATCAACAGAGATGTTTCTGGTTCTGACCCAGCTGAAAACTAGACCAGAATTAGTTTTCAAAGTAGAGGTCAGCAGCCGAAAAATGTCAGGTCAGAATGACTTGCTTTTCTGGTCAGCCAGGGTCTAAATTTCTTGCTAGTAAGTGATGAGTAATGAGCTTGAAAGAGCAGAGCAGGTTTGAACCCCATCCTACCACTTAAGGGGCTGTATGAGCCAAGAGAGCAAAGTTCCTCAACATGGTTTTCTCATCTGTATAATGCAGCTCCTTTAGAGTGATTGGGAAGCATATAGAAGACCTAAGAAGCAGTGCTATTTACATAATCATAGCTATAGGAATTGTAGATGATTCAGAAAGAACTGCAAGGTATGGCAGATTGTACTGTTGTTGAGCATTACCTGTTACTCTGAAGAACAGATGGCAGGTAACCTTCCTCAATCCCAAGGCCGTCAGACTTGACTGTCTGTGACTTCCTCTGGCTGACAAAACTTTGTCATTAGTAACACACATCACTCCCCAACTTAAATGTATGAGGAGCCAGCTGGTTTTTTGCCACCTTTTCCGAGTCATGAGATTGGCAGTGTTCCTACTATAAGCAAACCACAAACATCATGTGACTAACTTTTCTTGCAACTAAAATACTTGGTCATTTGTCAACTGCAGCATAACTCTATCTACCCTGCTAGTGCAGAACTACAAAGAAACAAAAACCCCACCCTTTTTAACCCATAGCTACCATCCCATGCCCCTTACCACCTAAAAACACTTTTAAAGGTTATTCGGGAAAGGTCTGATTAGGGGCCTAAAAGACTAATTTTTAACAGCATCAGGAGGATAAACAAACTGCCTGTGGACAGGTCTAGCTGGAAGCTGGAGTCCTTTTCCTATACATCTAGCTCCAACAGGCAGAAAGATAGCCAGTGAGCTTGTCAACATGCTACTGTCACCTTAGCAACTTGAGACAAGGGGTCTGTGCTGTGAAAGCTAGCCAAGGGCCCAGCGCCCCCTCTAGAGGTTTACTCCCTGCCCTCCACTTGCTTCCCTGTTAAAGTCCACATGACTTTTGTTGAGTACCAGCTGTATCCTACCTTCTCTGCCCAAGTGCTTCAAGTGGCTAAAACAGGACCTGCTGCATCAGTGTGGGACTGGAAATTCCAAGCACGTAACAGAGCCCAACCTGGCCAAAGTACTCTGGAAATGTATACTTGGTTCTTCTGCTACTTACTGAGACTTCTGGATTCCCATCACTATAGCACCTGACTTTACCAGCTGTGATACACAACCTTCAGAAAAAATGGTACAATATAAATGTGCGCGTATTTCTATATATACTTTGTGGTACCGTAACTAATAGTGACATATATAGCTGAATGGTACCTTCAAATAGGGCTTGCAGATTGCTAGTATTTTAAATCAATTCTTGTTCTAAGCACAATTTTCTTCAACTGGCTTTGATACAGTTTGCACATAATCATTTTGTTTTGTAAAAAGGTCCAGTGACTATGTATATTCAATTCTACTATGTGCTAATATTTTTAAAAGGAGACTTTGCCATCTACAATGTTACCACTTATGGAAGTGACCCAGGGAACATTCCTACTAGAAACACTACCTTTTTTCAGCCACTTAGAATAACCTATAAAGAAGGGCTCTGGAGCTTAACTACTTGCATTTTTTTTTTTTTTAATCTAAACTTCAAGGTCCATCTACAAAATAGAGGCACTTGTTTCTACCTCAGAAACTAAGGATGAAAACGAGGTAAAACTGAGAATGGAAACAAGGAAAAGGCACTTTCTATATGCTTGTAGTATCAGGAGAGAAAGCTGCTTGCTTACCCACAGAAATACTCTATATTCTTAAAGTACATTGGTACCACATAAAGCATCCAAGTACTAAGGGCTGGGGAAAAGTTTTTAAACATGAGAACTTCATACCACCTTTGGTATACTATACTGTTTTAAAAATCTTTAATTAAATTCAGTCAAAGGGCCTATCAGCCACATTGCCTACCATGGTTAGTTTTCAATAAATAAGTTTGCCTACTGTATACAGAAGTGTGTAAAGGAAATAAAAAAACAAAAACATACTAGGCAAAGAATTTTATTAATCTTTGTTTCAAACTTTATTCCCAGGCTTCTCCAGCTTAATTGGCTGCAAAGAATGAATTGTATGTAAGCAAGAACTGAAAAGAGCTGCAGTGTCCAAGGGGCTTGGGCTTAAAAAATATTAGAGATCTAGATTTTATCAGATCCATAAACAAAAACAATTTTAAAAAGCAGTCATAATATAAAATAGCAGCTCCCAGTAACTTCTTCCATGTTTTATCTTTTTCAGAAGCTGACTTCGTTCAGTTTGCCTCATTCTTAGAAGCCTCATCGAAATTCTCCACAAGATCTAAGGGGAAAAAAGGGTAGAAAGTCTGAAAAAAGTCGAATTCACAAATTATCAGATCTTAATAGCACATAAGGAAATCTCTCCAACTTACATATCTATTATTTCAATGAGATTACTATCCATTCGGTATATTGAAAAATGTAGTGTTTTGGCATGTAATACAAAACAGTTATTCTGACAATGATATAAGCACCATGCTCAAAGAATATATTTTCAAGTTTTTCATTCCCTTAAAATTTAAAAATGCAAAACACTGGTTAACATGGGACAGTAGAACCAAAAAACATGACACAACTTAGGTTCCTGTAAACACTTGTCTATGCAAAGTGGCAGTATTTATGAATCTAGTGATTCTCTTGCCAAATACATATTTTACCACAAAGGGATGTAATAACAGATTTCTCCACAAGATTTTATAGATTCAAGGATTTTAAATCGGAAACAAAGGTCATGTGTGATCGATCACCAGGTTAAGTTTTATTTAAGTTACAAGTAAACAATATTCAGTATTTAATGTTAGATACCCGTATCTCCTTGGGGTCTCAAAACATAAGCGAAGTTTAGAAATGTAACTCCTAGTTACTTAACACTTATTTTTCTCATTCCAAGTTCTCCTTCCTCCAGCCTCAGCCCCTTTTAACCTATTATCCCCAGCCTGGCAGTTTTTTCTGTTAACTTCTGCTGTTCTCTCTCGCTAAGAGTCTCTAGATTAACCAGCAGTGAAGGCTCCTACCTGGGACTTCATCATCATCGTCCTCTCCGGTAGCAAGTGGTGCTTTTCCATCCACAGCTGTGAGAAGGAAACAGAAATGTAACTTCCACATTTCTCTAGGCTTTCAATAAACATTAAAAGAATAATAGACAAAATGTGAAGTGTTACTACAACTTATGGTCATGATGACAAGTGACATTTGAGATTTTAGCTATAGCACCATTAAAAATACGATACTCTGTAGAATAGTAGTAACAGCTAACAATATAAATTCCATGCCCACCCTTTCAATCCCTCTGACGCACCACAGACCTGGATGCAGTGTGAGGTCAGTATGGAGCTTTTAGGGATAAAACCCACACACCAAATTCTGGTTAAGACTTATTTTGGGAGGCAAACAAAAATATTTTCTTAAATAATCTTGTTTGCACATAGTAAAAACCTAAAAAAAAGACACATTTACTGAAATGAAATATAATAAAAAAACTAGAAGCATTTTTGAATGGTAAACAATCACCTTATCACACAAAAATGTGAACTACACATGAGTTATAAGATCTTGCAGTACCAGCCTCTCATGGGCATAGGTGCCATATTTCAAATGACCGTGTTCGTTCCGAAAAGTAAGATGCCCGAAAATCTTTCAATACCTCTCCATGTAGCAGTATAAGCTGAGGCAGAGTGAGTGCACATCTACAAAAACACGGGTAGCTAAATAGGAAGCTATATATACTACAGAGTCGCTTCCTGGTCTTCAAAATTTTAAGCAAAAAAACCTCAGCATAAAGGCGTTGCATCCCGATACACTACCTTCAACTCTGAACAAAATTCCTATCATTTTACTATCAAATTACTGTAAACATCAAGAATACTATAACTGGGTTTAAGTTTGCTTTCCAAATCTAAAGAGTCAGAACAACTTAAGAGCCCTAGATCACAAAACTGCTGTTAAATGAGTAAACCCCAGTAAAACCAATAGGAAACTCACATTGTTTGGGCAGAGCTTCAGCCAGTCTCCTTAAACTGGTCAGACTGTCTGCACCAAGCTGGTTCAAGATGCTGGGTAGCATTTCTGTCAGTTGTTTTGTCTCAGCATGGCCTGTAATGGTGAAAGTGTTTGCTGCCAGAGATGCCTGAACTTTTGGGTTGTTGAAGTGGATAACTGTTCCTTGGTTTGTAAACATATTCACCTATGAAGAAAAAAATTAAATTAGCAATGCCCACCCAAGTTTCCTTTAAAACAATATGTTTTATTAAACAAGCACTGGCATCTACATAACTAATCTAGTATTTTGCTTTAAGTACCGGTAAAATTCTGCCCGGAACTGAATGTGCAATCAAACAGCTTACACATGAGCTATCTCTTGGATACTCATTAACAGGGTAGAAACACAACAACTTTCAAACTCAGGTGTGGTATGACAGAGCTTAAAAAAAAAAAAAGCTACAATTTAAAAATTTTATATTTTTCTAACCAAATCTTACTAAAATAACAAAAGTCGACACTTACCTCTTCAATACCAGAGATATTGTTTACCCCTAACTTCTTTAATGAGAACTGAAGTTTTTTATCATCTGCTGTAGCTGTTCTATGAACCACCTTCTTCTTTCTGCGAGCAGTTCCCTAATGTGAGAAGGAAAGGGCAAACAGCAGCACACTTAGGCCATAGCAAGCACTTTCAAAATGGGAACCGTTTCTAATCTTTTTTGATCTTTACTTCTGTGTAAGAAAAAAATTATCATGACCACAAACTATGTAGTTAAGTAGGCAGACTAAGGTGAAGATGGACCCAAGGACAGGAAAGATTATATAAAAATCCTTCTTAACTTCTAGTTTTGTCAGATATTTTAAAAAGTGATCAAAGAGGTGGCATGTATCTGCCTAACTTAAGCTTCCTTAAGTTCGACACCTACAATTAACCTTTTGTTTTCTATTAAAGAAAAATCAACATCCAAAATAGCACTTACAAGAACAGAATATGAAACAATCAAGTGAATTTATACATAGACTTGCAAACCATCGAGAGTAAAAACCTGAATTTCTTGTCTTAACCTACAAGGACCTAACAGGGTCTTTCTGCCCCTAACATGCTGCTCTTGACTATATCTTGTCAACCAAATAAACCTCTGTACTATTTCTTAAACAGGCCAACCAAACTAACCACCAATGTAAAATGGCAACCCCCTCACCATCGTCTATCCTGGTTTACTTTCATAAAACTTATTACCATAAGACAAATACATTTTATTATCTGTCTCCTGTCACTACAGTGAAAACTCTCTGAAGGCTGTTTTGTTTACTGCTACAGAAACAGTATCCAGCTTGGCGAAGACACTCAAAGGAAAAGCTACAACCCAACCACCTCACTGTCCTAACTGCTATCCCAAATCCGACTCACTCTTTTTCCTTCCTTTTTTTTTGAGACAAGGTCTCACTTTGTAATGCAGAGTGGCTTCAAATTCACATGGATACTACTGTCTCAGCCTCCCAAATGCTGGATTACCTCCATGTGTCATCACACACTCCACCCATGCCCAATCATTCGGATCTCTATTTTGAGAATGCTTCTACTATACTAGGTCTGTTACATGGTGAAAATAAATTTGCTGCCCGGTCCTGGTCCTCCTGCCTCAGCTTCCCAGAGGCCTGGAATTACAGGCCTGCCCCACCATACCTGGTTCAACTTTACATTTAAATTGTACATTATCATGATTAAACGTAGTAAAAGCTTAAGTAAACCATAGTTTAACTGAAGAAATGATCAGGAAATTAATACACATATACACACACGGTTTTATATACACACAAATCTCCCCAAAGTTTGAATTATCACCCTGAAGTGGTCATGTAGATACCTGGCTTCCAAAGACGAGTCTTAAAAATCACCATACCTCCTGCAGGTTCCAGACATTTCACAAATGGAGAGTTCAATTTACTTAATGAAGCTAATCATGTTGGTAACATGCACAGAAGCACTGAATGTGCACTGAAACTGCACTGAATGGGTGGTTAAAAAGACCAAAATAAAAATCCAAATAAGGCTCACCAAGAATACAGTTGAGTTCTTCTAGCACTCAATGGCTACAGCCTGTAATTGTTAACAAGGTCAAACAGCTAGTGCTGTTAATGTGCAAGTGTGGATCTTGAAGACTACTCATGTCAGCAAAAGGAAAAAAGTCAGGATATTCACTCTGGCAAGCCCAGTAATTTAACAAAGCTGCATCTTATTATTTAATCTAGGTTAAACTTCTGGCTACCTCACAGGACTTGAATGCTTTAAAGCTGGAAAGTTTTAATAGGTAATAAATCTGTATTATGCAGCTTTACAAGTTCTGCCAAGTAAAAACATGCTCTGTTTCAACAAGCTGCCTGCCACACCTTGTTAAACAGTGGGAATGTGCTAACAATACAAAATACTACTAAGCTGCTTTTAGAGAACAACCTACAAACTAAGTTCAAAAAGCACATCCTCAAAGAAGGTATACCCTGGAAGAATACTCACCTGAAAAAACTAACTAACCAAAGACAGATAATTTAAAATGCAGTTACCTTAACTCCCTCAGTTTTTGCATAATTAAAAAGTCAGAAAACAGAAAAGCACCTGCTTAAGTAGCATATTCAAATCTAACATCACTGTGTTTTAACTCCAAAACGCACTATAATTTATCTTCAAATATCCTTGAAAACATACACTATAGCCAGGCATGGTAGTACACACCTGGAATCCCAGCACTGCAGGGGGCTGAAGCCACAGAGAACTGTAATGTTAAGCCCAGTGGGAGCAATTCTATGAGACCCTGTCACAAAATAAATTTTAAAAAGGGTGAGGGTGGAGGCTGGCTGGGGAGGTAGTTCCAGTGGCAAAGCTCTAGGTTTAATTCCCAGAACCACACACACAAAGTAAAAGCCTGAGTAAGTGGTTCAGCAGTTGAGTGCTTACCTAACACGTGTTAGGACCTGGGTTCAAGACCCAGTATGGGGGAGAAAAAAAAAAAAAAAAAAAAGAACACCAACTTCCTACAGTTTAAGCCAAAACTCCAGGTTGTAACGACCTGCTCTAACTTAAACGACACATCTTTTTCCTACTAATAAAACTGGGCAACATTTTGGTCGACTTTTTTAAGTATTCTTTTTTTGATTTACAGGTACTTGCTTTTCCCCTTTGAATATACAACGGGTAGTTCTCACTCATTTATCTGTCTAATCTCTGCTTCTCCTCCTTCCTGGACGCTCTGGCTCTGTGAATTGCCGCAGATAGGCAGTGTCAAGCCAATTTGTTAGAAATACAAGAGAAACTTTAAAAAGAGTTAACTATTAAAACTTACTTTCCCACCAATGCGCACTTGTGCCTGCAGTTTGGCGAGTTTTTCCTGGTTCATGATAGTTTCTTTCATCTAGAGAAAGAGGAAATCCTCAACAAGGGACTAGGTCACTCCAGCACTACACGCTTGTTACTTCCCAAGGCATGAGCAAAATAAATGCCTTACAAAGGCCGAGGCCTGAACCCCAAATCCACACCGTAAGGCTCTAAATTTCGGCTCCTAGGGAGCCCCCAAGAGCACTCACTTCCCTCCCCGCCCCCACAGCTCCTCGCCTTTACAAGCCCAGCGCAAGGCTCAGCCCCACGCCAAGGCAGCACCCCCCGCCCCGGCCCCGGCCCGGCCTCGGCCTAGCCGGGGCCCGCCCGGCCCAGTCACTCTCCGCAAGCCTCGCGGTACCTGAGGCTCCTCTCCTCGGGTTCCGCCGAGAGGTGCAGGAAGAGATGGCGTCGCCTCGCCCCCAGGGCAGCCGCCCCTGGCTCGACCTCGCCCCCGAAAGTCAACCTGAGCGGGTGCGCCTGTCCGTCGCATCGCCTTCCTCTCCTCAGCCCTGTCCCTCCCTGTCTCGCTCCTTCCGGGAACTTCCCGCCCCCGCTCCCTTCCTCCTCCCACGCCGGCGTCCAAAGCCTTTTTGTACCTTGTCGGAGCGGATATAGGGCAGCGCGGGGGACTAGGGCTGGAACTCAGAGGTCTCAGGCAGACCAGCTGAGATTAGGCGCACACACGCGGGGACGCAAGATGGCAGCTAGAGGGAGGTCGGAAGTGACGCAACGCCCCTTCCTCCAAAATCCAGGAAACGGATTTTGCGTGGCTGCGGACGCGCAATTTCACGTCGCGGTGTTTCGAGAGGTCGTGCCGGCTGTGGGTGCCTGTGGCCTGCGGCCGGAGTGCATCATAGTTAGTCCTGGAAAAGCTACAGAAGGGTCTGAGAGCTTGATTCTTTGCATACTTAGGATTGAGTAAGTCTGCTTGTGACCATCGTGCCCTGATCGTACAATTTTACCTGCCAAAGGACCCAGGGCTCCTAGTGTCCACGGCTTCAGATATCCACTCATTAGATGGTGTGGATTGGAGAACAATCAGAAACAACTAAGCTACTTTTGTTTTCCAAGCCCGAGTGGTTTGGTAGATTTCGAGACCGCGGTTCAAAATTTCTCAGAATTGTGTAGGACCAGACTTGCATTTTAGCAAGTTTAGCAAATAGTTAACCACCTTAGATCCTGAGACACGATTATCTTGTCATATTTCTTCAAGAAGCAGTACTGACTCCTTGATATCCAACTGGTGTCGATTGGCAATGAGCCACTCACACTAACAAACTACCTTTCTTAACTAGTAATTTAATCAGAGACGAATGTGTGCCAAAGGCTTAAGTTGTTTGCGAAAGGCCAGGAGAACCTTTAAGGCAGTTGTAAAACCTCTGACATTTAAAATGACAATTTAAGTTACAGATGCTATCTGTTCAGCCTTTTTTGTAGTACTAATTGCAAAACATTTTTGTATATTCAAAAGCGAACCTGAATTCTCTGCCAGAGAGAATACAATTTATACAGCAAGAAAATGAATAAAGACAAACTTTTCCAATAAGATCATTTTTTTCTCTGGATACTTTTTTACCTATACGTTCGTTAAAAGTGCTATGTCATTAAGAAAACCAGTAAGGACAGCTGTATTATTTTTTATAATAACTGTAACAGTTACTTGCTCAAAAAACAATGTCGCTGCTATAATCAAATGAGTCAAGTTTAGGAAGGTGGGAGGGGTGGTATTAGGTTATGTGGGTCCCCATCCTAATAATAAAAGTCTGAATAGTTGTACCAATAGTATTTAGTCCTATCAAGATATAAGATGACCTTTTTGAAATGAATTTACATCTACATTCAGGAATATTTTTATCCCTTTTTCTCCATATTATGGGGCAGGGATTTGACACTTCCTAGTTGTGATATTTTCTGAACTTTTACATAAAGAAGATTCGACACAGTAAAAGCTCATACCTGGCTCACCTTTTACATTGTTGTCAGGAAACATGAGTTACTTTTAAATTTAATTTGGTTTCACATTTTTTCTCTTCTTTTGCAATTTTAAACATACCATGTTGAAAATCAAAGATTTCCTAATAGTAAAAGAATATTTTTTACTTCAGCTATTTCTGCCTGTTTATCAGCAGTCAGGATTTTCTGATTTTTCTAATAGTTATCCATCAGTCTTTTAAAAAATAACCCTCAAACACGCACAATTGCTAACTTTGTAAGCTTAGCTCAAGAATATTATTTCCCATTTGCTTCAAATGTCTACAGCCAATGGGAATAATTGGGTTCCACTGCTTAGCTTGAACAGCCTTAGATCATTTACTCAGCACTCAAGATGGCCTTTGTCAATAGAGAAGGCAAGAAAGGTAAAACTGGTTTGCCCTCCTTGGTTTGTAAGTTTATGATTTAATTAAGGTCCATAACTTGTTTTCATCTCCGAGTTATACTTGAGTTGATTTCAGCAGAGCCAAAATACTTTAAATTCTTTCTTTCCTTGGGGTGCTGTGGCTCACTGGTTGGGCTGAAGAAGAAAAATTTGTCAGAAAATAGTGAGAAAAGAGTTAATGACCATTGAGCTGCCTGTTTGATAGGAAAAAAGAAACTTCACTTTTAGCCCAAATAAAGGGCAGGTTAGATTTCCATGGTCCTTACAGCAGTACTGGAATCTTGCTTTTTGCAAAGAAATCTCAAGTCTTCCAGAGGCTCATAGGAATAGCTTCCTCCTTTTGGGTGATTCTGTTCTTTAGACAATTCAGGTGGGACTAACTTTACTCTAAAAAGATGAATCTAATTATCTCTGCCACCTTTACTGCAGGGGGGTGGCAAGGATCGCTGAGAAGGGGCCTTTCCATTTTGTATTTAATTGGTCAGTGGGTGTCCCCTCTCTTCCAAGTTTTCACAAGCACTTGGTCTCCAGGATGGAGAGCAGGTGGTCCCCCTGGAGCCAGAGCTGGTGGGACTCTGCTCCCATACATTTGGGTAGCCTGTTGGACTTGATTAAGATTAATGAGATATTGTAAACGCCCCACAGTCCCTGGGTTTACTATCAGAAGGCAGAAATGACCTCCCACATAACAGCTCAAATGGGCTCAAACTTAGCCCAGTGTTGGACATGTTATGAACCTCTATGATGCTTTTGGCAGCAATTGAAGCCAGGTCTCAGACATTTCTTGGCAGTTTTGTCAGAGCTTGCTTCAGGAAGATTGAGGCTACCAGGAGGAATGCAGGTGGTACTTTATTCCTAAAGCCTTTGCCACACTCTGAGTTATTTGGGAGGTAAAAGAAGGCCCATTGTCACTCTGGAGGGCCTCAGGTAGTCCAAATCTAAGGATTATTTCTTTAAGAAGCACCTTGGCTATTCTGTAGCCTTCTCTGAATATGGAGGAAAGACTTCAACCTACAAAAGTTTCAATCAGGAACATTTGTTTAAACTCTCCACATGGTGTCATATGGATAAAGTCTAATTGCCAGTCCTCCCCAAGTATGACCCTCTCCTATGTACAGGTTCTAATAAAGCAGTGGTTTGTGCTTGCTTGGGTTGTTGTAGGCACAGAGTGGGCAAGTTTTGCAGAGCTATTGGAAGGTTGCCACAAGTTCTAGTCCTGTAAAAACTCAAGAGACCATTTCCAGTGTAGCATCTCTTCCCATATGGAAGGAATCATGAAGTGTTTTTATAGCCTTTCATTGTGTCCCTCAAGGAAAGATCCGTTTGTTTTCTAAATACCACCAGAGTCTCTTTTTCGATTCCCCTTTGTCCTAAGGCTAATTTGTCTTCCTGGGGAGGACAGACTGGTTTTATGGCTCCTCAGGAACTGGGAATAAGGCTAGAGTGTTAAGGGGCTGTCAGACTACCCTTTTTGCTTCTCTCGTCAGCCTTGTGATTTCCCAAGGAGACTTCAGACATGTCTCTTTGGTGGCATTTTCAGTGCATGACTGCAATCTGCTTAGGAATATAGACTGCCTCTAGGAGTTACAGAATTTCCTACCTGTGCTTGATAGATGATTGTTCATTAGTCAGTAAATATCTTTCTTTCCACATTGCTGCATGGGCATGTAGTATCAGAAAGGCATATTTGGAGTCTTTGTAGATGTTTAAGTTCCTGCCTTTTCCAAATTCTAGTGCCTGAGTAAGAGCTGTCAGCTCTGCCTGTTGAGCAGAGGTTCCTAGAGAAAGAGGTTTAGCTTTCATGACCTGTTGGGTGTGTACTGACAAGTGCATAACTTGTTTTTCAAAGTTTTTCCTGGACAAAACTAATTCCATCAGTGAACCATATTTCCTCAAGGTCTTGGAGGGGTAAGTAACTGATGTCCTCTCTGCTTGCACAGGTTGTTCACAAGAGTGGCTAATTTCTGGGCCTATAGTTATCAAACAAGCAAAGTTAATAGTAGTGCAAGTTTTTATATTAATCTCAGGGGTGTTGAAGAGCATGGCCTGATACTTAGCCATTCCTGTTAACCAAAAGTAAACTTTTTTTTTTTTCCAAAAGTAAACTTTTGTCTACAGGATAGCTCTCACCTGATGGGGAGCTAAGGTTTCTAGTCTGTCTCAAAGTTAACTTTAGACTTTCCTCTGTTAGTACAGCTATAGCTGCTACTGCTTTCAGGCAGGATGACTATCCAGCAGTCACTCCATCTAACTTTTTTTGAAAAGTAGCCACTTGGTGGGATTTCTTTAGCTCAGGACACTCAAAGCAATTCTCTTTTCAAATACATAAAGAAAGGTTGCCTTAAGTCAAGTATTCTAGTGTTGGAGACTGAATAAGGGCATGCCTTACTTCCCTAAAGGCATTGTCAGTCACTCTTGTCCATTCTAAAGGCACAGTCTTGGGGCCTTTCATTGCCTCATATAAAGGCCTTGCCATTAGCCCAGAATTAGGTAGCCAGATCCTACAAAACCCTGCCATTCCCAGGAGAGAGAATGAAGCTTTTTTTGGTGGCAGGAGGCTAAAGATCACAGAGAACCTGGATCTGGTCCCTAGACAGCTGACATTCTCCAGATGTAAAAATATATTCCAGATATCGAACTTTTTACAGGGATAACAAAGCCTCTTCTTTAGAGACTTTATATCCTTTCTTAGCTAGGAAGACTCTGTACAGTGTTATAGTTAGATAATTCCTGGGTTGGGCTACAAACTAGAATATCATCCACATACTGTTGTTTAAGCTTCAAGATCCTTAAGTCTTTCTCCAGTGCCCAAGCGAAAAAGTGAGGAGTGTCTCTACCCCTGTGGGAGAACTGTCCAGGTATATTTCTGTCTTTCTCTTGAAATGGCATTTTCCCAAAAGACAAACAGAAATTGGGAGTCTGGATGTAGATGGATGGAGGAAAATATGTCTATTTTATAAAAATATGGAGACCTTGACTCAAAGGAAACAACAGCAATCTAAGACAGCCAATTAGTGTCTCCTGGAATTTGGGGGAGAGGAATATATGTACCTGCCACCAGAGGACAGATTGGAGTGGCTACCTCATTAACGAGGCAGAGGTCTTGTTCTACCTAATGTTCTCCCGGGGGCTTTAGCACAGGGAGAATGGGTGTATGACAGGGCTTCAGAAGGCCATATTTGAGAAATTTGTCTATGAGAGGCTGGAGGCTTTTATGTGCCTCTTCCTTGATTGGATAGTGCTTTCAGTTAGGAAATCAGCTGTAGTCTTTTGTAACTCCTGGCATAGCATAATTTGCCCTCCCAAGCTATGCCATTATGCCATGTGGCAGGAGCCACTTATTGACTAATTTCATCAGAGAGACCTGGTGTAGTCTTAACAAGTAAAATCTATTTTGGTGCTAGTTGCAGTTTGAGAATTGCCCTCAATTTTGCTAGTAAATTTCTTCCTAGAAAGGGAGTAGGACACTGTGGGACAATCAGAAACTTATGGCTAAGCATTTGGCCTTTAAAGTGACACATCAGAGGAAGAGTAAAGCATCTCCAACTAGGAGTCCCCTCAACCCCAACTATGGCTTTAGACCTAGAAGACAATTTTCCAGAAAAGGAAATTAAAACAGAATGAACTGTCCCTGGATCAATAAAAAGTCAAATTGGCTTACCCATGATGGCTAAGATTACCCAGGATTCCTTGGAGGAGATGGTAATATCCCCTGGGCTTCTTCGGTTGTCAGAGCAGGAAATGAGTGTTCTAGCTAGCCTACCCCTTCTCTGCAAGCAGGGACAGTCAGAGCTCCAATGCCACAATTCAGGCACATTAGCTGCCTCACATACAGAGCAGGGCTTGTGTGGAGGCTTGGTGCAATCTTACTCCCAGTGTCCAACCCTCTGCACTTGAAACAGGAACTCCTTCCCCGACTGTCCCTGGGTTCTTCCTTAGATGACTTGGGTATATTTAAGGCATCACTAATTGTAACAGCCATGATCCTCCCTCTTCTCTTCTGTATCTTCTCAGGGTACCAAATATTGAACATAGTTAAGGCCTTGTCCAGCAATTGGGCCATAGGTATCAGTGGCCCCATCTGAAGTTTTTGTAGCTTATGCCAAATACTGAAGGCTAACTGACAGATGATGTGATATCTTGCTAGTGCTTCTCCCTCCTGAAAAATGGACCTATGTTAGTATATTTAGCAAAGACTTCTAATAATTGATTATGGAAGATAGCTGGATTTTCCTCTGTGCCCTGTATAACCTACTCATTTTATCACAGTTTACAGACATTTTAATGGAGCTCTTCACGCCCATGGTACAAGTAGCTAGCATATTAGACATCATTTCTAGTCCCTGGCCAGTATTATGGTCCCTGTCTGGTTCTGTTGAAGGGAGAATAGCTGTTCCAGCATGGTTTCTGTAGTGGTTGGTTGCTTATGTCAACTTGAGAAGTTTAGAAGCTTAACTAAACTTGGCTCAGCAATTGCCTCAGCAATTCAACACCCTAGGACATAGATGAGACACCCTAGGGTGGATCATCACCTGGATGGTATAAAAGAGAAATGAAGAAGGATGGACAGGCTTCCATTGTTTGGACTAGCTCCAGTCTTCACCTTCAGCTTAGATGTTGTTTCCTGGCTTCTAGCGCAGACTCTTTGGCTTCTACCTTGGATCCTTCAGTCTTCCATTGCAGATCCATTAGTCTCCAGATATGGACAGATATGGAACACTCCAGTGAACTCTAGAATCTAGACTGATTCCTTTGGTCTTCAGTGTGCAGACACCCTCTGCACACTTCCTCATACAACTCTTTGGCTGACCATCTTAAGCCAATCTTATAATTTCTTATACATTTGCACATCTTGTATTATAACTGTTTCTCTAGTAAAACCCTGACTGATACAATTTCCTTCCCTTTTCAAAGCATATTGCTCATCTACATAGTTTCTAGCCTCTCATATGACTGTTTGTCTTTCATCTGAGATATAGCAAGGGGCTAAGATGAATCAAACATCTTGCCATGATAAGTTAAAAGCAAGGGTGAAAGTTTGGATCCCATCTGCAAATTTACTAAGTCTTCTGACAGTTGAACTAACTGTTCTTTTCACTGGTGGACATCCATAACTGAAAAGGGGAGTTGAGATATTGGCCTGGGGACTATGAGGAGGAGGTGGAAGAGGCTTCTCAATATCATTAAACAGGTCAGAGACCCACATCCCCCTGAGAGACAGGTAGGGGTTCTAGGACAGGTATGTACTCTTAGTGTTTGAGCATTTCCTGTGACAAAGTGTCACAAAAACCTGAACAAGTAGCATTTCATTCCACTGTATGTTTTAAGCTATAACTAGAAAGTAATGTCATAATTTAAAGTACCATCCTGTACCCATCCCTCACTACCTCCCAGCTCACACTAAACCCAAACTATATTTCAATAGTAGATAAACTGTTCTTATTTTAGATTGTCAAGCTCAAAGATTCCTTACTCCTCAAGAATTCAGTCTGGTGGTTGATAGGTTTTTTCCAGCACAGAGAGAGAAGTAAAGCAAAATATAAAATGCCCTTATTGTGGGCACAGAGAAGACCACAGTAGGGGAAAGGAAACATGGAACTTCTGGGGGCTTGTGGGATCCCAGGCTAAATAGGCCCAGGTGGGAGGCAGGGATTAGGAGGCAGACCACCTGACATGGCAGACCAGGATTGGGCAGGAGTGTGGGAAAGGGAAACAGGATGTTACAAAAAGGGAAGTAGGAAGTCTGACTCAGGGGAAGAAGGGTGACACTTAGCATATAACCTTTAAAGGCCTGCGCCATACTGGCTTTGACCTCTAGAGGTAAGCGCCATATTGACTTTGACCTCTACTGGCCAATGCCATTTTGGCTTGACGCTATACTGGCTGAGCACAACACATGACCACCAGCACCATATTGGCTGGTTGCCATAGTGACTAGGCAGGAATTACAGTGGGGTGAAAAAGCAATCAGTGGTGAAGCTGGTGAAATCTGTGTAGTGGCGAGAGGTTTTCCACTGGCTCAGCTTGGGGCCTATAGAGAGAAGAAGGTAACTAGGCCTTCACTCCTTAAGATGGTCTCCCAGTTCTTCATTTTTTTTTTTTGTACTTGGAATGGATCTCAGGACCTTGCACTTGCCACGCAGGTGCTTGTGCCCCTGAACTATATCCGCAGCCCAAGATGGTCTCCCATGCGGAAGGAAGAGACCCAAGGGTTCTACAACGTGTCTCTTACGAGGCCCTGCAGATTGCAGATTAGACAGATATTTCTGTCCAAACCTTAGAGCATGGCCAGGCATGGTGGTGCAACCTTGTTATCTCAGAATTCAGGAGTTTAGGGCCAGCCTGGGCTACAAAGTGAGTTCAAGGACAGCCTGAACTGCATAGTGAGACCCTGTGTGAAAAAGACAAAAATAAAAGCAAACAAATGAACGAAAAGGGATTCCAAACCTTAAAGCAATGTTGGCATCATTTACAGAAGCACAGAAGGAAGCCCCTCTCCCCACTTTGTCTCCATGTTGGGACCGGTGACCTCCTAGGGAGAAGGGGGCTAAGCTTGAGCCTCTTGCTGGCTTTACTTATTTCTTTGATTCTCATGAGATATGGTAAAACTTTTCCTCAGGCAAAGTTTCTGTAGTGACTTAGTTGAAGCCCTGATGGCCCAACTTGCATTTCAATTCCCTTGATGGCTTTACTTAACTAAAATGGAGCCAATTGGGAAAATTGTCCCCTGCATTTGCTGTGACACTAAAAAGGCCCCAAACTGGGACAACTCTGCTTTTGTACAATCACAGTCTCTTTAATTTCATTTTAAATGCCGCCTATTTGTTCAGCTCGGGTTGTCAGACATAGGATTTTAAATTATCTGCACTTAAATGAGAAAGAAATTCAGCCAGAGAAGTATAGTTCCAGGCACTATGTAAGATAGGGAGGAAGTGCAACCTGCCTTGAACACATCCTCCAGGCTGTTGCTCCACCTTGGCAAAATCTTTAGTCCTTTCCTTTCAAAATACATGGATTTTTCACTCCTGTGCTGGGAAGAGTCGTTGTGCCAGTTAAATCATTCAAAAACAAAAGAGGTTCCTCCCTCTCATTTTCCAAAACCAGAGCCTTAACTCGTAGGGTCAGTTAGGGAGAAAAAAGGTGACGGCAGCTGACGAAGTCCATGTCTAGCTGCATGATTCCGTGTAGGCACTAAAACTATTTATTGTTGCCACTTACATCCAGGCGGGGCACCCTTCATCCTAGCAACACAGCCTTAATCTCACCATTACATCAAAACACAAAATGCGGAACAAAGCTATTTATAAAGCTAGGGTAGGTGGACACCAGATTAATTTCCAAAACTATGGCAGCAAACAAATAGACAACAAGGCATGTCACCAAAAAAGAAAATTTAAAAAAGCAAAAGGAAGAAAAATATCTATGGAGGTTGGAAGAAAAACAATAGCTGTCTCATTCCCCTCTGTGACCCTCCATAATAAGAAAACCAACCAACAGCTCTCTGTGCACCATGAGAAGCCTTCCCTGAACTCCTGGCCTAGGGGCGAGAGTAAGGGAAAGGAGAAAGAAAAGACTTAAGCCTTTGTGATGCTTTAGGGAGAAACAGAAAGTCAGGCCTTATCTGGTCTCCTCCTAGCTGGCTCACCAAATGGTTTTACCAGGTAGCTCCATCTAGAAATTGGCTTACCAAATAAATGTTACCAGGTTTCATGGTGCTTAAGTATCTTTCTGGAATTATATTCCAGGTTCTTTCTGTCTTAAAGAATTGAACGAAATGAGCAAAAAACAGTGAAGTTTATCTGAAAATGCAAAAGTGAAGAGTGAGGGATAAACTGGCTCTGCAGAGTGAGCTTGGGCCGAGTAAAAGGAAAAATCAAAGTGAAAGCACACCCTGGAGGACACAGGGTGGACTCTCACGAGGAAAGCCACAACAGCAAGCTCTTCTTGGCAACTGTGTCCCTTTATGCTGTCCAAAATCTTGAGGAAACCCATGAGAAGTTCTATGTACAGGTCCTAAGAGGTGGTGCTGGGATCCCACACCTCAGACTGACATCAGGTCTAGGCCATCCTATTGAAAACCAGCTTGGGTTCTCAGGACAGTCCCATGTACAGGGCTTTGGCAACTGTTCTATGCATGCCTTCCAGGATCTTATAATTAACAGTTCATGCCTACTTCCTCAGCCAGCTTTGCTACACCCTGGTCTTTCTCACTCAGAGTACAGGTCCTGCCATGAGACTTGGGTGCTGGTCTGTCTTTCTTGATCTACGTAGTATATATGGTTCTCTATATTTGCTATCCTGAGCAATAAAAATTTCTTAAAAGGAAAAGTATACAAAATATGATGTACATAAAAAGATATGTGCATACATTTATATTTTAGCATTACAGTGAGTACCTGTTAAATTTCTATATAGATGCCCCTCCCTTCACATGCTCAAAGGTTTTTGGAAGGTGATTGAATTTTGGGGTGCTAAGTGGTTGGGGGGAAAAAGAGGTCACTGGGGGCCTGACTTGGAAGGGTGAATGTCCCTTCCTGGCTCCTCCCTTCACTCCCTGCTTTCCGGCTGCCCTCAGGTGAGCAGGTCTCCCCCAATATCCCCTTTCTCCGTGTGGTTTGCACTGAGCCTGCCAAACATGCCTGAAACATCTAAAACAGCCCAAATAACCTTTCCTCCTTAGGCTGTGGGTGTAAGGTATTTTGTCCCAGCAGTAAGAACATGACTAAGACGTACCTTTAAGCAGGGAGGAGAGTAGGAGTCAAGATAGGAGAGAAGAAAATTTATCAAGAGATTTCATGGACTGAAAATGGCAATTTGCTAATAATGGCTAATGTTTGTATAGCTTTTACTTTACATTAGGCTGTGTTCTTAGAGGTTTATATATATTAACTCATCTAATCCTGTGAAATAAATACTACTACTCTCATTTGATAGGACAAAATCTGTCAGCAAATCTTACTGATACAGGAAAATAAATATCCCAACCTGAATGATATCAGACAAGTTCGTGTTCTCTAAAACTGAAGAATGAATTTTAGGAACAACGGAGGTTAAGAGCAGAATATATTTATTGAGAGAAAGAAAGCTTCTGTCCAAGAGGGGGACAGAAGGGGGGCCCGAGTGGGTTGCCCCCGACTCTGTCTTTTCCGGGGACTTTATAGGGAAAAACCATGAGGTGAGGCGGGTCCAAGGTAGGGGAAATGGACAACACCATGGTCCACCAATAAGATTACAGGCATAATTGTCCAGGTAAGACTGAGTGGACTGAGATCAAATGGGGAAGTGAGTCACGTAGCAAGCGGGCATGAATACAGATCAGGGGCTTTTCCTGTGGGGGTCGGGCTAGTGCCTCTTCCTGGCTTTTCAGAAGGCGGTTGTTACTTATTTAGAATATCAATCCCTATGTTTTACACCTAGGGAGATAGGTGGGCGCATCCGCTCAGCACCTTTTGTCTTGAGGTCTGGCCCACAGGTCTGCTGGCTCCTTCGAGGTCTGCTGGCTCCTTCGAGGGCCTGGCCCTGTCTGTCTGCCTATAATATTTCTATCTAACTCAGCTGCCTATAACATTACTAGTCTAAACATATCCAAAATCTGTCCACTTAAATGTACTGTCATCACCCTAATCAAACATCATTTCTCATCCAAGTTACCACAATAGCCTCATAATTTACCTCCCTTTTTCCACTTTTCCCCCTGCATCTCATGCCCTGCCCTGCAATTCAGTTTTCAAAAAGCAAAAGGATTTTCCTTGCTTATAGCATTTCAATGAGATGCCAAATTCCATCCCTACCCTCTGTACAGGGGACTTAACCCATGACCTTGAACAAGCTAGACATGCACTTTACTACTTGTTCATTGCTTTTATTTTTTTCCTTTTTATCTTTAAATTTTTTTTCTGGAGACAGGGTCTCACAGTGTAGTTCAAGCTGGCGTTGAACTCACTACATATCCTAGGTTGGCCTTAAACTCATGGTGATCCTCTTGCCTCGGCCTCCTGAGTGCTGGGATTACAGGTGTGCAGCACCATACCTGGTGCTCATTGCTTTTAGAATAAAATATATGCTCATTACCATAAATTTGCTCTTCTCCTCTCAAAATTTACCTTCTACCATACTTCCCCTAGTTTTAAAGCATCTAATATGCTCGAGCTGTATAGAACACACAAATAATGTTTTGTTAACTATTTTTATTTTGAAAATATAAGAATATGATCAAACTGGGTATGGTGGCACATACTGTAATACTAGCACTCTGGGAGGCTGAAGCAGGAGGACTGCAAATTCAAGCTCAGCCTTGTCAACTTAATGACTTAGCAAGATCTTGTTGCAAAAAATTAAGAGGGGGACTTCTGGGAAGAAGGTGACCAGGTAAGCAACAGAAAGATCCTCTCAGAGGATCGCCATCCAGACACTGGAATATAGCAATATGAGAAAGACAAGAAGGAGAGAACCAGGTCTTCTGGTCCCAGGAAGGATTTAAAATGAGAATGGAAGCCCTCAGAAAGAGCAAACAAGATCCCTCCCTGAAGAAAAGCTCAGGCGGCCACCATGGCATAGTTAGAGGAAGAGGAGGAGAAAGAGGGACTCACCACTCCATAACATCCTTGGCCCCCTCCTTCATTCCTACACTTTCAGCTTCAGCTTTGGAAGCCTGCGCTTGCAGGAGCCTCCCAACTTGGCCAGAGGAGAGCAGAATTCCGAGAGCTGGGCCAAAACCAGAGTGGAGAAAGCTCAGCCCAGAAAAGAAGCAGCTGCTATTGGGAGGTGTTGTCAAATCCATCTTGATGATGAAAAGGTACAACAGCCACTAAAGCAGAATGCCCACTCTGCTGAGACCCTTCTAATCAGTGCCCTGAGACAAGGCAGAGACAAAGCAACCAGTACACAGCCCGCCACACCCAGCTCTGTGCCTGCCCCCAGGCTGTGGCCTCCTACCTCTCCCCTGTGAGAGCAACTACCAGTAGAGAGCAGCAGAGAGCAGGGGCAGTGACCCTAGGGCCATGGCAATACCCAGGGATCCGGCCAATGAACAAACAGGAACTGGAGCACAACAGTAAGAGTGAGGTGCAGATGGAGGTGGGCCAGATGGCCCCATACCCTTCTCACTCCAACACCAAGCAGGAAGCATGAGCTGAGTTACAGGGCTTCAGCTCCCACCCGGAACTCCCTCTGTGAGCACCTTGAGTCTTGGTGCCCCTCATGCCCAATATGTGTTCCTGACAGCAACAGGCTGAGTCCACGGGCTTCAGGACCCACCCTAAACTACTAATATGAGCTCCAAGAGGAACTTCATACTGCTTGCATATATGAACCTGGTATGAACCTATAGCAACAAATTCGAAAAACAGCAGTCCTGGAGACCAAGAGATGACAACATATTCTACACAGAAGACCCAAGAAATTCCTCTAATTGTCTAGAACTAAACTTAGTACACACCCTGGACTACCTCAGTGAGCACAGGTGAGGGAGACCTCATGCCACTTGTGCCCAGCATTGAAAGTACACCCAATGACCAGCTGTGTAAGGGGCAGGGAGCAGCAGCACTGGAGAATGAGAGGTGGGAGGAGGCAAAGACCTGGAAGTAGGGTGCAGGCCTGGTCCTCTAGCTGGGCAGGGATAGCCTCCAAAGAGTCATAGGTGTCCTGCAGGGAAACACTGGTGGCCTATGAGGGCACGCCAGGGGCCTTGACAGGAAGCTCAGCAGCCTGTAGGGGAAGGGGGCTCCCCGCAGGCTACATGAAAATCCTGAGGAACTGGACCAGGCTCCTGGGCGCACGGCAATGAGGTGGAGCCCGGCAGTCTGCAGGGGTGACCCCTCAGACTCAACCAGGTCGCTGAGTACACCACAGTGGGACAGAGCATGGCGGTACATGGGGAAGACCCCGCAAACCTGACTGGACCCCTGAGGGCCTTGAGGGGTGTCAGTGGGGTGCTGATCATAGTGTGCCTGAGTCCCTGTCTATGTATCATCATTGAGGTTGGGTGCTCTCCCACCTAGTGCCATAGTAATTTGTGTACAACCATGTTTGTTGCAGCATAATTTGAAGCAGCCATGTGTCTTCCCAATGTGAGAGCCCAAGGAAATGAATAAAACCAAAAAGTACAGTTATTATCAGAGAGAAGACAACTGATTGGGTGGGAGAACAATGGAGATGAGGGTGGAGAAAATTGTTTGATTAATGTTATGTTCCTTTGTATAACTGAGTAACAAATGCAAAGATAACATTATGTAATACAGCAACCACTGTTAATTCCCTACTACCTTCTCTATATATTTCCTTTATTGTTTTTGTGTTATTCTGGTTTATGTCTGTTTGGTTGTTGATATGTTATCATTCTTTTGTCTTTAAAATAAAAAGAAATTAAAAGGAGAAGTATAAGGGTCTTGAGTTCACCCCCAGTACAAAAAAATGATGAATGTATTTCTGCCTAGGTCAGTTTTTAATGTAATACTTGAACTAACCATTCTGTAACCTCAGTTATCTTTCTTGCCTTAAACTGACCAACGCAATGGCCATCAAATCACTGGAGAAATAAAGCGTTTGGAGGAGCATAGATAAAAAGAAGCAGAATAGTAAGATGAAAAGTAGAAGAAAAAGGATGGGAGGGGTATACTGCTCTTACACTGGGGGTTAATTTGGATTTACTGTTCAGCAAATATTCGTTTACTCTCCTTTTGCCCCTTTGCAGATATGATCCTTCTCTGCCCATTGCTTTTTCACTCAGTCGGGTGACTTACTCTTATCAATGAAATACTAGCAAGCATGAGAAAATGAGAGGCATTAAATGTGTCCAGTGCTTTCTCTTCACCCTGCTTTGGTGATTACAACAAGATAATGCTTCAAGTAGCCATAGCATCTTGAGTCTGGGTCCCGGGAGCATTTACAAATGCTATAAGCCATTTAAGAAGCAAGGCCACCTGGCCAAGTCCCTATGCTAGACATGCAGAACCATCAGCTTGTTATTGTAAGCACTGAGCTTAAGAGAGTTTCTCACACAGCATAATTGCAGCAATAGCTAACTAATAAAAATGACAACAGTTAGTGCTAAATGTTGTCTCTCTCCTATTTTCCTGCCTCTGAGTGAACCTCTAACTGTTCTCTCTGTACATAAGCCAAAGAGAAGTAGCTGCACAATCCAAGTTGTGTATATTTCACAGTGTATTAGGGTACTACCCAGTACAGAACAACATGTAGAATGTTACCCTTTCTATAAAAGAGGAAAATAGGAGTGTGTGCATGTTTGTGTACATGTGAAACAATTATAGAGAATGTTTTAGAAAAAAAAATAAACAGTTGAAGAGACCAGAAATGAAATAATCATTTGTAGAGTCTGAGCAAAAACAAAGTGGATGGAGTAGGGATGGGAGCAAGCCTTTTCAGAGTATATCTTCCTTGTTTTGACTTCTGAACCTTTTGTATGTCCTATTGCTGAGGCAAAAATGACATCTGCAACTTCAAGGAGGAGAGGTTTATTCTGACTCACAGGCTCACTGAATTTAGTCCATGGTCATCTGGCTGCAAGGCAGAAGGAGCATGATGGAAGGCTACGGCAGAGGAAAGCTACTTGCCAAATGGAAACCAGGAAGCAGAGAGAGAAGTCTGGAGCTTGGGTGAGAATGTGCCCTTCAAAGTCACACCCTGTGACTCACCACTTCTGACCAGGCCATACCTTTGAACTTGAGACTTTTGGGGAGTATTTTAGATTTAAACCATAAAATTCAGCCCCAGCTCATGAGAAATGCATTTAATGTACTCTAAGAGTCACCAAAGTCTAAACAATTCCAGGACTGCCGAAAAGTCCAAGGCCAAGGACTTCCCCGAGACTCAAGGCAAGCTCTTGGCTGTGTGCACTGTAAAAGTCAAAAAGAAAGTTAAACACTTCCAACATACAATGACACAAAGTAAACATTACCATTCCAAAAGGAAGGAATAGGGAAACAGATAGAAAATAGACCAAAGCAAGACTGAAACCCAGCAAGGTAAATATTAAATCCTGTAATAGCATATCCAGCAACCAGGGCAGTTCGTGCTGAGATGTGAGCTCCAAGTGGCTTGAGCAACCCATATGGCCTTGTTGGTTGCAGTAAACATGGCCTGTCTATTGGATTGTCTCCACTCTCTGCCTGCAGCTTTCCTCAGCAGATATTCCACAATCCTGGTATCTTTAACTTCTTGGGGTCTTCACTGCACCTTTGATTTCATGCTCACAGTTTCACAAATCACCCTATCAGGGGCACCTGGCAGGCACTAGGACTCTGTCACACATATTTGCCTGGCTTTCTAGGCCTTATTCTTAAATCTGAATGAAAGCTTCCATGGCCCCATAACTCTTGCATTCTGCATGTCTAATAATCAGTACCACATAGATGATGCCAGTGTTAGCCACCAAATTGAATTGTGGTTGCCTATACTAGGAGGCAGAGCCTGTGAAAAAGTGATAAATGTTGAGTGAAGTCATAAACGTGGTTCTGTAATTAGATATGGCAGGAGAAGAGAAAAAGGCATCAGAGTTCCTGCTCTTTTTTTGCCATATGAAGACAGAGTGAGATGTGTATATTGGGAATTAAATCAGCTAGTACCTTGATCTTGAACTCTGTAGCCTCCCCAACTGTGATAAATAAATTTCTATCATGAAAGTCATCTAGTCGGTGTCATTTTGTTATAGCAGCCTGGGTATTTGAATCCATCCCTGCCCTAAAGAACTTATCAGTTTAGCAGAAGAGACACGCAGATAACTGATAATACAAGTTCTGTGTGTTTCATACAAGCAGGCAAAGCATTGAGAAAGTATTTTGGAACCAAAAATGATTCTAGAAAAACAAGAGAATTCTAGTTCTGAGTGTTCTGAGTTGCTTCTAGGGATTTTGGAATTTGTTCTCTAATATGATTATACTTTAAAATGCTATTTATTTTATTTCCAGTAGTAAGGAGAGCACTGGTAATTCATGGTATGATTTGGCAATAGAGACGTCTTGGTTACTTTTCTCTCATCGCTGAGACAAAATACCTGACACCCAAAATTAAGAAGGGAAAGGTTTATTTAGCTTACTGTTTGTGGAGGTTTCAGTCCATACTCGAGTGGCTCCAAGGTGGAGTGGCAAATGGCAGAGGGCAACAGTTCATGGCAGTGGAAGACAGCAGAAGCAACAAGAACCAAAGGGAGGAACAGTGGGCAAAGAGGGAAGAGCAAGCCCCTTTCCCTCCCTTATATTGTATGCAAACTACCCACCCCAAGGCAGGTGTAACTCTCACACCCATAATCCCAGCATGGATTTATGGATCAATCAAAAATCTAGAATAGAAGCCGGTCCCACAACTGCATGAGGATTTTTGGGGACATGCAGACACAAACAAGAGGTATGCAAAGTATGTGCATTAGATACTTCTACTCAACCACATATGAGAAGTTGGGTGATTATGTATATAATACTTTTTACATTTTTGGAAAAAACCAATGAATATAATAAGGTTGGCTGGGTTTTCCTTATGTTTCTGGACAAAATGGTGAAAGAGAAAGACAAGCTCAGGGATTTGGTTCCCATCTAAAGCACCATATAAAGGACCCAAAGTTTTCTTTGTGTATCCTGAATGAAAGAAAGACTTTTATATCCTACAGAGTTGAGATACTGAAAACTGAAGAGTTTCATCACTGGCTGAATTATAACATGAACTGTAGCAAGTACGGCATCTACTTCTAAACTGAGGGTATTGGTAGAGAAAAAAAATGGGAGCTTGTGAGTTACAGTGGGGACAGTTGAGGAGACTCTGATGAAGTGGGGATATTAAGCCTTTAAATTCTGATGCTTCTTTGCCACTGGAAAAGGTCACCTTACCCATGGTGGAAGGGGCTTCTTCAAACCAGTGGTGGCAGCTTTCTCATTCTCTTTTGAGGAGTTTGACCCTGCATTGCTGGAGGCAACTGTAGTAGCCTCCCTCAGGTAGTTACTATGCAAAGCGGTGCTGAGTTACTCAGGATCCCCCCCCCCCACCTCTTTGCCTGGAGATCTATAAGGATCCTCCATTCCTCCCCCAGTCCCCTATAAGTGAGGTACAGTGTCCTCCAAAAGAAGTGCTGAGTGTTCTAATTTATACAGACAAGATTCAGGGAACATAGGAGAAAAGATACTAAGGGTGCAAGACAGTGGTTGCCTTAGTTACTGTTCTGGGTGCTGAGACAAGATACCCAATACCTAAAGTGAAAGGAAGATAGGTTTATTTGGCTCACGGCTTATAGAGGTTTCCATCCATAGTTGGCTTTCTCTAAGGCAGGGTGCCATGGCAGAGGAGCATCACAGAGGAGAAACAAGTCCACCACAAGCAGGCAGGGAAGAATACATTAGCTCTATTTCTGTCCCTTGCATTTTATGCAGGCTACTTGCCCTAGGGCAGGTGTTGCCCTCACATCCTTAATCCTAGCCAGAACTGTGCTAAACCAATTAATGGACTGATTTAGTAATCACACACCGTTGATCCCAGCAGCACACACTCTAGATCTCAGCCACCTCTGAAAAGCACCTCCTGTGACTACATAAAGCTTGGTGGAGGGCATCTAGCCACAAGCCATACAATGGATGAACATAAAGTTGACTAGGCTGAATTTATTGCTATGTAGACTCTCAGAGAGTACATCTAAGGACACTACTTTGAGAGTTGAAAAGGGCTCTAATAGTTTGGTTGCTTGGCTAAAATATGGCCCATGTGAGTAGATTAGAAATGTGAGACTTGCCTTGGTTTCATGTAGAGTGATTTAAAGGTTTAGGGAGACTTGAACATTGTCATTTAAGACCTACTCTTCTGTGACCCAAAAGACTTACTTCTCACCAGTGCCGTGAGAAGTGAGCGGGAAAGAGGAACCCAGCATCTCGAAGGACCCCATGAGTGCTCCTCCAGGCAGTCAGAACTGCAGCCGCCGAACTGCAGCCACTGAATCAAAGAACCTCAGTGCAATCCCCAGGTTTCCAGGGCCAGGTGGCAGCACTCAAGCACCAAATGCAGGGTGGGCAACTGAGTCAAAGCAGCAAACCTATGCTGTTGACTAGTTGAGCACAGTGATCTAAGAAGCAGATAGGAAACCTACTGAATTCTTACTTCATCTGTATAAGCTGAAAAGGTTTAGATCAAGTAAACTAAATTGTGAAAAAGAATAAAAATCTTTCAATCAATTCTCAGACTTGAGCTAATTTATAGACCCAGAACCCCCTGAGTAAAAGAGAGGTCAGGTGCCTCGGAAGAAAAGTCCCAGAAAAGGTACTACCAAAAAATTATATTGCTAATCTCTCTCCCAGCCTTCACAAGAAGACCCATGACTGTTTAGCTGGATGACTGTGCATGCTATGTAGTTTAGGCTGGCCTTCAATTCACTACATAGTCCACTCTGGCCTTGAACACAGGGCAATCTTCCTGCCTTGGCCTCTTGAGTACTTGGATTATAGGTATGCACCAACATACTCAGCTGGGCAGTGGCTCTGAACTGACATTTTCTAGGAGACCCTTAAATGTCACTGTGGTCCACCAGTCAGAGTACAAGTTTATGGAAATCAGGTGACTACAGGAGTTTTAACTCAGGTCCATCTACAGTGGGCGCAGTTTCTCTCTTGACTCATCCTGTGGTTATTATTCCAGTTCCAAAGTGCATCGCTGGAATAGATATACTTACAGCTGGCAGAGCCCCACATTGGTTCCTGGACATGTGAAGTGAGGGACATTGTGGGGAACACCAACTGGAAGCCACTACAACTGCTTCTGCCTGGGAAAGGAGTAAACCAAAAGTAAATGCCACCATCAAGCACCTGAAAGATACAGGGGTGGTGATTCCCACCACAACCCCACTCGGCTTAATTATTTGATCTGTTAAGAAAAGGTGGATCTCAGAGAACGGCAGTAGACAATTGCAAGTTTAACCTAATGGTGATCCCAACTGCAGTTACTATTCCACATGTGCTTTCATTGCTTGAAAAAATTAGCACCTCTCCTCATTCCTAGTGTGCAGCTATTGACCTGGCACGTGCTTTTTTCCTTATACCTTTAGTCAAGACAACTGGCATCAGTTTGCTTTCAGCTGGTAAGGGTAGCAACACACCTCCACTGTTGTAACTCAGAAGTATATCAACTCTCAGCCCCTTTCATAATTCAGTTTGAAGGTATCTTGATTACATTTTCTTTCCATGAGATATAATACTGATCCATTTTATTGATGGCATTGTACTGATTCGATCTAGTGAAGAAATAGCAATTACTCTGAACTTTTTAATAATATATTTGCATGCCAGAGGGTAAGAATACATCTAACAAAAAATCAGGAGCATTCTACTTCAGAGAAATTTCTAGAGGTCCAGTGATGTAGGGTCTGTCAGGACATTCTTCCTAAGGTGAAGGGTAAGTTGTTGTATCTGGCCCTTCCTACACTTACAAAGGCACACAATGCCTGGAGGCCTCTATGAATTTTGGAGGCATCATATTCTCCTTTTGGATATGTTACTCTGGCCAATTTACCTAATGACCCGAAAAACTGCTAGTTGCGAGTGGGACCTGGAATGGGAAAAGTCTCTGCAATTGGCTTAGGCAGCTGTACAAGCTGCTTTTCTGGGTGGATCACACAGCGTTTCAAGCATCAGTGACAAGAAAGGTTGCTATTTGGAGCCTTAGACAGGCTCCACAGGTGAATCTCAGTGCAGGACCTTGGGATTTTGGAGCAAATTCTTGTCATAAGCAGAATACCTGGTGACTCATTTCACTTGGAAGGAAAGATGGCCAGATATGGCCAAATGTCTTGGTTACTTTTCTCTCATTGCTGATACAAAACACCCAAAGCCCAAAATTAAGGAAGGTAAGGTTTACTTAGCTTACAGTTTGTGGAGATTTCAGTCTATAAACAGCTGGCTCCAAGGCAGGGTAGCAGGCCACAAGGGCAACACTTCAAGGTGGCACAAGACAGCTAAAGTAGCAAGAGCAAAAAGAGGAAGAACAAGCCTCTTTTCCTCCCTTATGTTGTATGCTGGCTCTCTGCCCATGCCTACACCATCTCTGCCCTCTCCTCTTCCACAGGTTCAGGATGTAGAATGGCTGAGTCACTTAGCCAAGCCTCTAGACTCAAGTCAACACAATGTATCAGCCATTACAACCCATCCCTTGTCAGCTTAGCAACCAGATACATTTCTTTAAACCAGTTTCCAGATACTAAGACATTATTCTTATTATTTCACAACTTGAACATTATAACACAGGTTTAACAATCCTTAAGAACCAGTGTTAAGTCTATCAACATTATGATACATTAGAACCATAATATTTTGCCCCCCAAAGACTCGTGCACATGCCTTTATGCAAAAGGCATTTAATCCATCTGCAAGAGTTGCCAAAGTCCTGACAGTTTCAGCATTGCTGAAAAGTCCAAGTCCCAAGTCTCCTCTGAGATGTTAAGGCAAACTCTTAGCTGCAAGCCCCTGCACAAATGAAAAGTTAAACACTTCCAACATTCAGTGGCACAATATAAGCATTTTCAATCCTAAAGTTACAAACAGGGTTATACAAAGGAATGGGACAAAAGCAAGTCCAAAACCTAGCAGGGCAAACATTAAGTCCTGTGTTCCATGTGGAACATTCGAAGCAATCTGTGATAAATTGTAAGCTCCGTGTGGCTCTACCTCTGTGGCACTTCTGGTGGCTGTAGCTCCCACAGCTTCTCTCTTGGGCCCACTTTGCTCCCTCCTTACAGCTTTCCTCAGACAATCCACCTTCCTGGCTTTTCCAGACTTCTGGGGTCTCCACTGCACCTTTCGCTTCACATTCACAGCTTCACACACAGCCCTCTAAGGGCACACTGCCTGGTCTCCCAGAGCTTCTGAAATCCAGGTGGAAGCCTTTTTAACGTAGAACTCCTGCATTCTGCATGTACCTAACCACCACCACGTGGATGATACCAAAGTCTGCTGCCAGGGGGAGTAGTAGCCAGGTTTTCCTCCTTCTTGGCTGTAGGGGTCAAGTGCCTGCTTGAATCACTGAGCACTCTGAACATGATTCTAAGGAACAAATTCTGTATGCCACCTCAATTCTGGAACATGGTTTTCTTCTCAAAGCAAAGTTTTTTGCCTGTGCAGGGTTTTTTTCTTTTTCTTTTCTTTTTTTTTTTTTTTTTTTTTGTCTTTTTGAGACAAGGTCTCACTATACAGTTCAGGGCAGCCTTGAGCTCACTTTGTAGGCCAGGTTAGCCTCAATCTCCCAAGGATCCTCCTGCCTCAGCCTCCCAAGCGCTGGGATAACAGGCATGCGCCATGCCCCATGACCTTTGCAGTTTTGAGGCTACAAAGGGTAGAGATTTGCGGCTTCCTTTGATACGCTCAGGCCATCTTTTAGATTCTCTTGTTCCTCCTTAGCAATCAAGATCTGACGAGATTGGGTGCATTCAGGGTGGTATGGCCATAGACTAGCAATCAAGATCTCATCTGCTCTATCTTTACAATCTACTGCTTAACTGGAGCTTCCTTTCTGGCCAAACTCACAGTTTAAATCATCCTGCTGGGCTCTGCTCTTGATTCTCAACATAAATCTGGCTAAAAGCCCCCAACAATAACCATGTCACAGCCTCAACATTCAACTGCCTTGAAATTTCTTCTGCCGGGCTAATCAGTCTGCTGCCCTTACTCTCAGTCTTAGGTAAAGTCTCTGGACACCAACAAAATGCAGACAAACTCTCTGCCAAACCATAATACACATTGTCTGGAGTCCAGCATCAATGTAATCCTTCTTCCCAGCAGAAACCTCCGAGTCTTCCAAACCTCCTGGTCTTTACTGGCAGGATTTGTAACAGCCTTCTGGTCTTCTGAGTTTTGCTGAGAATCTCCCACAGCCGAAGGCGTTCCAGCTCTACTTTTTCAGGCAACACCTCTAAACCTTCCCAAACACTTCCCACAAGCCATTTCCAAAGGCTTTTGAACCACTTCTCTGGTACCAAATTCTGTCTTGGGTACTTTTCTCTCATTGCTGAGACAAAATACCCAAAGCCCAAAATTAAGGAAGGAAAAGCTTATTTAGTTTACAGGTTGTGGAGGTTTCAGTCTATAATCAGCTGACTCCAAGACAGGGTGGCAGGGCACAAGGGTAACACTTCAAGGTTCCACAAGATAGCAAAAATAGCAAAAGCGCCCAGCATGGTGGTGCATGCCTGTGATCCCAGCACTCAGGAGGCTGAGACAAAGGGACTGTTGTGAGTTTGAGACCAGCCTAGGCTACAAAGTGAGTTTAAGGCCAGCCTGAACTACATAGCAAGACCCTGTCTCAAGAAGAAAAAAAAATTAATTACTTTTAAAAACCAGCAAGAGCAAAAAGGGGAGGAACAAGCCTCTTTTCCTCCCTTATGCTTTATTTTGCTATCTGCCCACGCCCACACGAATCTTTGGGCCCTCCTCTTGTACAGGCTCAGGATGTAGAATGGCTGAGTCAAGCCTCTACACTCCTCAAGTTGAGACAATGTATCAACCATAACACCAAACAGACTCATAGGCTGCAATGGTTTAGTTGAATGGTCAGAGACCTGGAAGAAACATGCTAAGATGCTAAGAAAATTGGTGACAAGGAAATGGGTATAAGCAGTGTATGGATAGACTCCCCGAGTGGGCAAAATTCATATACTTATGTCCTACGTAAATGCTCACTAAAGAATGACCTCAGCAGAGGAGAATTTAATAATCAAGTGGGCAGGATGGTCCGTTCTGGGGATAGCAGCCGGGCTCTTTCCCCCACCTCCTTGTCATTGCCCAGTGGACTCATGAACAAAGTGGCCACGGTGGCAGCGTGGAGTTATGCATGGGCTCAGCAACACGGAGTGCCATTCATCAGGGCCGTGCTGGCTACAGCCACCTCTGAGTGCCCAATCTGCCAAAGCAGAGACCAACACTAAGGCCCCCATAAAGTTCCATTTCCTGAGGAGACCAACCAGCTCGCTGGTGGCGGAGTCATTACACTATACTGCTTCCACTGTGGAAGAAGCAGTGGCTTGGCTTTCTAGAACGAACATTTACTCCAGATATGAATTTACCTTCTCTAAATGCTATGCTTTTGACAAAACTACCATCCACAGATTTACAGAATTCCTTAGCCACCACTGTGGTACCCCACATACTGTTATTTCTGAGCACGAGACTCACTTCACAGCCAAAGGTAAAGGGAATACAATACGTATAAGAAGAAGGTAGTCATAAATATGACCGTATAATCCGTTGCAGAAATGAGAATGCAATCATCACGTGCATTTCCTCATTTTGTGATGGGGTGCGTACATGAGTGTGAGTGAGTGTGTGTGTGTGTGTGTGTGTGTGTGTGTGTATCTCCCATTGGTTCTATTTCTCTGGAGAACCCTGACTAACACAAAGGACAGCACACTTCACCTGCAGCTGCACATCAGGGAGGGACCCTCTGGTTTTAAAGGGTGGAAGGAACCAAAAGGGTACGAAGGAAAGCAGAGCACTGGAGGGCCGCACTGAGAAGAAAGGATGAAACCACAGCCACAGAATGCTAGAGACTGTTTTCCCAAGCCTGGGACGTTTCTCACACTTAGAATTCAGATTTTAGGTGGTTCACAGAGAGATAATTCATTACCAAGTGACAGAGTTTGACTCTTTTCAATTTTTTTCAAACCTGCTTCTGTAACAAGAAAATTTTGTTGTCGTTGTTCTAGCATACACCTTTGTGACGCTTGCTAATCTCCACCAGGGGTGGAGGGGGGTGCCTTCCCTAATATTATCCACACACAGAACTCGGCCAAACCAATCAGTGGACTAATTTAGTAATCATATACCCTTGATCCCAGCATCACACCCTCAGTCCTAGCATCACACACTTTGGATCCAGTCATCTCTGAAACGCCCCACCTGTGCCCACATGAGGCTTCAGGGGGCCATGTGGACACAAGACCTGACACCGTGCACAGGGAGAAGTGGTGGAACATGAAGCGACAAAGGCCAAGAAACAATTAGGAGGAATCCAGGGACAAATGCTACGGACTTTGATTGTAATTGCAAAGTGAAAGGAGGTGTGCAGGAGCCTGTTAAATAAGAGAGTCAAACTTGGAAAACAGCCACAGAAGATCATGCCAGAATGAATGGCAGAGGCTAGTGTGGGGTGTACACTCAGTGATCAAATAGACAGTTCAGAGCTGTTCTTGGTGAATTCATTCTATTCATTAAATCAGTGGTGAATTCTAAAGTGGATGAAGTAGGTCACTTTAAAGGCCTTCAACCCTGTGTAGCTGATGGCTGCAGCTTAGGCGCGAACAGAGTAGCTAGTTGGCAATATGAAGCAGGGCGGCTCTATGGGTTGTTATCAATTACAGAGGCAATATTCCAGGCTAAAATTGTGCAAGAAATTTAGAACATAACAAATATTTGCTGATATTATGGAAATAGGTATCAAAATATACAGATTAAGAAGCAAACCATACTCCTACCTTTCATGTAATTGGGGTAAAATTCTTCATACTCTTCTCAATTCCTTCAAAAGCCTGGAGGCACAGCTGGTGGTTCCCCATGGAGACCGGGCCCGGCGTGACAGCCAGCTGCTCAGAAACAGTGGCCACACTTGGTTGTAGAACCAGATGTCAGACATCTGTCTTCTATCAAGTAGGATCAAAATAAAGCCCTGCCCACTAGATGATTTAATGTATGACATATAAGAACCTAAACAAAGATTGCCCTGGTGCCTGTTCAGAAAATCTCTGTTACAGGATTTCCCTTCCCTCCCTCTCAACAGCTGTGAAGATGCAGGTACTTGTCACATGGCCTCTTTGTTCTTTCCCTTGTCTTTTTCTCTGATGCTAGACTGGCTTATTTTTTCAACTACATTTTTAGGCTCGCCTCCTTTTCTTGAGATAAGGTCTCCCAGTGCAGTCCAGGCTGGCCTTGGACTCACTCTGTAGTCCGTCTGGCCTTAAACTTCTGATGATCCTCCTGCCTCAGCCACCCAAGTGCTGGGATTACAGGCGTGTGCCACTAGCACCTGGCCTCTCCTCCTTTTCCTAATCTGAGACACTTACAGGACACGAGGCACCTCTCTCTCTCTCTTCCTCCCTCTCCTCTCCATCGCGCACTAGAAAGTTCAGCCATTTTCTGAGCTTCAAAATCAAGTCTCTGTGACTTTTGAACTCATATCACAAACCTTAACTCCTTATTCCCAGCCTTATATTTTCATATGTCTGCCTTCATTTAACTACATTTATGTACCTTCAAATATAGTATGTTGCAACCCAAAACTTTGCAGTAAATGTAAACTTCTTAATACCCAGCCCTCTTTTTGAGATAAGGTCTCACTATGTAGCCCAGGCTCACTCCAAACTCCTCAGCTTAAGTGACCTTCATGCCTCAGCCTTGCAAGTAGCTCAGATCACAGGCACGCATCCCCTTGCTTGACAGTGATCGCTTTTCAGACTGATCAAATTATACACTGCAGGCTATGACTTCACCTAGCACACTGTACCCCATAAATATGTGCACTGAAAATAATAATCATTAATTTAAAAAAGTAAAAATCAGTAATTCACTGAATTTTAAATTAATGAGTCCTGGACTACTAAATGTGATATAATTACAAGTCACACTGAACACCTTTTTTTTCTAGTGAATGTACCAGTAAAAATCTTAAAATTCTGATATGTATCAGTCCATATAACATAGTTCAACTTGAAAAATACTTGTGGAGGACAGACTTTGTAATAACATTAAGTCAGGTTTACCTTCTATTTATTTGACATGAATTAGCAATAGGTCTTTTTTGTGGAGGTTGTAGTAAAATTACCCAAGTACAGATTCCTGGTTTTTGCCTTGCAAGGTGTTACACCTACGTGATAAGTAGCCTGACAATGACAGAATGTCACATAATTAATTTATATATCTTAACATACATGACCAACACTTCAGTGCTGTCAGTGGAAAAGGAAATGAAACACCATTCTTTCAAGTAAATCATGATTCACAACTTAATGAAGACTGCAAAAGTGGCACCAAGAAATGCTGCTGCAGGATCAGTGTGTCAGGGTTAGAACGAAGAGCGGCCACAACCTGGGTCACCACCATCTTTGCTCCAGGGAAGCTGGGAGTGGGACTGAGGGTCCTGCAAGGGAGAGAATGAGTCTGCCACCAGAGGACATTCAAGAACAGGAGGAAAAAACAGCAAGTAAGGGATTCTGAGGACACAGAAAGGGCAAATACGTCCATTTTTATTTTTAAAGTTCAGATGGGAATTTATCTTGGCAAAACAACAGCAAAATATACTTAGATAGTTTTAATTCTGAACTTCTCAATTTAAAAAAATACTGTCCCTGAGGAGCCTCTTCAGCTTTTTATTGCCTGACTTCCTCCTCTATGAAATTTTTAATTCCATATTAACTTTAATGGGGCTGGAGGTACAGCTCAGTGGGGTAAGTGCTTGCCGCTAAGCACTAAGGCCCTGAGTTCGATCCCCGGTCCCGGGGAATTAAAAAAAAAAAAAAAAAAGGGAACGGATGTTTCCTTCTTTCGTTTAGGGCTGGGGATATAGCTCAGTGGAATAAGCGCTTGCCTAGCAAGCGCAGGGTCCTGAGTTCGATCCCTAGTAGCGGGAAAAGAAAAAGAAACTTTAATGATACTGTGTATGTCTTTATGTATTGTATGTATATCTTTGCTTTATACACGGGAAAAGTTAGTATAATGATCTTTTTTATTTACTGCGAGGTTAAGAACAATGAGACAAAATTTTAAGTTACAATTTTAGCGAAATTGAAAATAAATTAATGGTTTGAACAGTCTTCCATTCTTATATCCAGTAATCTGAGCAACATAGTTGAAGATAACTATATGTAATGTAACAACCATTGTTAATTCCTGTCATTTTTTTGAAACCCTGTGTCATTTTTATTTTTATTTTTTTTTTTTTTTTTTTTTTTTTTTTTTTTTTTTTTTTTTTTTTTTTTT
>PVLD010019227.1:0-36970 GCA_004027595.1 Dinomys branickii | reverse complement strand
TGTCTGACTAAATTTGCATGTCTGTATATGGGTTCATATATTTACACTTCGAAGATATCAATGGATAAAGCAATAACCACTGTTGAGACCATATCACCTTGTCTATAGATTAGTTGTGATTGTACTATTTTTTATGCTAATTGGTGTCTGTTTGTCAATATGTTTTTGTACTTTTATTTTTTTTAAATAAAAAAATAAAAAAAGAAAGAAAAAGATAAATAGAAAATGGAACGTGAATTAGAGGCCACTGCAGCTGGAGAGGAAACCATCAACCCCTTGCCCCTGCTAGGCACTGTCCCTTGCCCCCTCTGTAATTCCACGTCCAATGCCTGGAAAAAGCTGAGCATCATTACTTAGTATCATTTTATGATGTAAAATAGAAATGCTTGGTTTTACATATTTCTAATGTCCCTGTTGGCTCAATAGTCCCTTCAGTAGCCATGAACTCAGTTGTTGCAGCTCATGCTTCCCTTATGTTGAAACCATTTCTATGAATTCTAGGTAAAGAATATACCAACAGCAGCACTACATACTGCCAATAAATGGTCACAAGACATGTGCCTATATCCAATAATAATGCTGGGGGCCTAGGCTCTCATCCCGTAGAAGGCTGTACCTGAAATTAGCTTTACTTAGGGGCAAAATAGGGAATTACAAACTTGTAAAAGAAACTTAACGGATTCTGGTGTAGGCTTGACATTCAGGACTTTCAGACAGCTGGGTCAAGCTGGCATTTCGATATGCAAACTTACTGCTGCAAAGTGTAAGGCCAGCTCTCAGGGGAGCAAGCACTAGCTGTACGATCCAACCTTAAACTTCTCCTTAGAAGCATGGAAGCTGGAACCTTCGGTTAAATATTTATATGCTCTAATTTTTTAAAAAATAAAATATTCCAAAAGCCCATAATGGAGTAATACCTCACATTATTTCTCAACCTGCTCGAACAAAATAACACTTAGCATTCCAAATAATGATACATTCTTCTCACAAAACCATATGGAGGACGCACTATTACAAACACTCAGTATCTGTATTAGTCAGTTTCCTAATTGCTGGACCAGCACAGAAGCCACAGTTTTTTAAAGGAGAATAATTTTAAAAAAGAACAATAGCAAAATACCAACAACACAGACAAAAACAAAACAAAGCCAAAACATTAAAAATGACAGAGTTTCAGAACAAAATGACAGGAATTAACAGTGGTTGTTATATTACATATTGTTATCTTCAGTGAAGTTGCTCAGATCACCAGATGTAAGACTGCAAGATTGATCAAACCATTGAAGAGAATATAAAATAAAAACAAAGCAAAAATACCATTAGAAATGATATAGAACTTCACTAGACAAGATGGTAGGAATTCACCAGGGTTGTTTTATTGCATATTGTTGTCTTCAAATTAGTTGTTCAGATTACCAGATAGAAGCATGCAAAACTGGTCAAAAAGAAAAAAAATTAGGCATTCACTATTCCTTTTAATAAAACACTAGACTCCAGCAATAGAGTTATCCCAGCTATCCATATATATACATATATACATATATATATATACATATATATATATATTCTTATTTCTCCTTCCTTTTCCTTTTAGAAACCACAATTTAAAGAAAAAGAGGTCTACTGTGACTCACAGTTTAAAGGGATTCAGTCCACGTTAACTCCAAGTCAGAAACACCACAGCAGACGAGCATGTAGAGCAAAACTGCTTTGTTCACAACAGACTGGGAAACAAGCAGGGGAAGGCGCCGGAGAGGATGGGGTGAGAGGACGGACCTAGACCCTCCGGCCAGGTCTTCGTAACCCAGCAGACACACCCACAAGTATGCTGCATCTGCCCTTGGGCTGAACCCAAGCACATCAAGTTGACACTCCAACCTCACTGCACAGTGTCCACAAAGAGCTGCTGTCATTTTCCTCTGCAAAAGTTCTATCATTTGGAGAAAGCTCTGTACAGCTGGATAACTGACATCAAAATATTCCTTAAACTGTACATAACAAACAATCTGAACTAATAAACCGCTTTATATTCTGAAGCCAGTTGTCCTTTTTAAAAAAAAAAAAAACAGGAAAAAGCCTCTTATGCTATGGGTCAGGCGCCAGGGGATATAACGCTTTGGCTCTCAACCCAATTTGTTTTGTTCTCTCGGTGATAACCTTTCTCCATCGCAAACACTCTCAATGTTTTCCTTACTCACCTGAAGACAGGTTCTAAACCCTCTAACTTTTCTAATTTTCTGCATTTATCTAACTAGTTAATTTGAACATAGCCCCATTATTTGGGGTACATGAGAGAATCACTGCACCTTTACAGTTGTGTTTGGGGAACGGGGCTGGGATCAGAAAAACACCAGAAAGGCACAAATGAGCATCAGAGACCCAAGCAATGCAGAAAATCTTTCTAACTAATAATCCCAGTTAGAGAACGTGCCTCTGGCCTTGTCTGTGGAACTCACAGTGCTTTACAGTGAGTATTAAATGCATCGCCCAAACATCCTCGCACATCAGCAGAGAGTGTACTATAATGGACACTTAATGGATTGGAAAAACTGCGCTGCAGAAAGGTTAAGTGATTTACCAAATATTGCAAAATGAGTCAGGATGAGAACAGAAAATAGTCCTCAGTGACTTTGATCTGGTCACTGGTCCTCGTCAAATAATCATTTTTCCTTGTATGTGTTAACTTTCTCCCTGTAACAGGGAGTTGAATCTTCTCCTTGGTTGCTACTTACTGGTTTTCTTTTATTCCTCCTTACTTTCACTCCAGAAAAGGGGAAATGATGCTAGTAATATTTGAATAGCATTCTATCTCAAAAAGTGCTTTATAATAATTTCATTTAAGGGAGTAAACACCCTGGCTGCATCCTGCATTTCTCCAGTCCCTGACCCTAGCTGACCTGAAATTGTCCAAAGGCATCTAATATGAAATGCAATAGGGAGGGATAATTTCCTTTAACCATAATATTTATTATAGAACCCTGAGATAAACATACCATGAATCTTTTTTTTTAAATTCACCAACTATACATTGGGATCTCTGTGTGCAACATAATGCTAAGAACTATGAACATGGGGATGATTAAGGTAAAATCCTTAAATGAAGGACTAAGGTCTAAAGTGGAAAGTGCTTTGCAAACATAACATCACGGAGGACTCCGCTAGGCATGAAGAACATGCTCTTAGAATACTGAGGAGGCGGAAATGTGGTCTTCTTCAGGGAACCGGAAAAAGCAACTATGTGGAGTTGTTTCCATGTTTCCCCCCATTATGTATCCACTTTTCTCCAACTCTGTATCTAAAAATGTAACAACTTTAGTGGACATTATCACCCATGCTCTCTTGCTTGCCCATGAGCTTCAGGGTGGAATTTGACAATGAGTGACTCCAGCAAATCAGAAGGAAGGCCATGTAGAAATGGGTTGGATGTTTATTTCTCCAGAGTCCTCCCTATCCAATTACAGTTTGACAGTGACCGTATTCTTCCATCAAAGGTCATCACACCTGTTCTCAACTCTCAGGTCAATCTGGGTCATTGATTGCACAGCCCGAATTGCTTCCTCAGAGGAGGGGTGAAAGACTTCTATCCATGTGTGTCCCACACAGCTTCATGTCTTTCCTTTTCCCTTAACTGTTTGTAAGTAACATCTTCATGAAGACTGTTAAACAAGGGAGTAACCTATCAAGTTTAGAGTGGACGGTTATGAAGAAAAGAAACAGGCAGTCTGATTAGGTGTTGTTGATAGCATCTAGGAGAACTAGAACTTGAATCAAAGCAATAGTAGTTCAAGTTGGAAAAGAGCTAATTTGCAAGGTATTTTGGGGGAGTTGAATTGCCAGGCTACCTAACCAGCTGGACAGTGATGAGGGTAAGGGAAGGTGTAAAGTTAACTGCAGTGCTATTAGGAAAAAAATATACGTATTCTTAAAAAGTATTTTTAAAACTATGGGATGCTACCTGTGATATATACTTTAACTAAAGAATAATACGGCATAACTGCTGCCATCTGTTTATGAAGTCTCTCGCCCTTGTATCTAGAAGGAAGTCAGTAGTGACCTTCAAGAGAGCTGGCGCAGGACACAAAACCCACCTGCACACGAGTGTCTTTCTCAGGTGCACTCCTGTGCTATGCACACATGCGCCCCTGCTGGAGCCCCTCATGGAAATGCGCAACGCCGTCCAGAAGAGCACAGCAGATCACATTGCCTTTGAAGTCCATTCTTTTACCTACATTAAAGTCAACACCTTTTGACAGTATGCACAGCTAAATCACCCTGCAGTCTAAACACAGGGCGATGATCTTGAAGTCAAGAATAATGAAACCTGCCGCACTCTAACGGTACTCAGCTTCATGCCACTGTCGCTCTGTCTCCAGACCTCGGCACCCTAGCTGCGCTGGAAATTTCCATTGCCTTTAACAGTGCGAAAAAGGGTTTAATTTTGTTGTCAGATTACTTTGACACTGTGAAAATGCCTAGAGAAATGCTCTAGAATGCACATTTGTAAATGAGTTAGATCTAGGTAAAGGTGAAATCTCAGTGATAGAAACAAAAAGCTTTCTTTTTAGAATATTAATGATCAGATATTAAAATTGTATTGCTAATGTATTCTAATTCTCTTAAAGATGTAAATTAAACCTTGACAAATATTATAATCAATAAAAGTAGGTTTCCAAATGGCCGTGTCATTTCTTTCATTGATTAATCTGTCTGAATCTTTATGAGAAAATCCATTTTGCAAATAAAATCCCACTAAGTCTGAGGAAGCATCAACCTTTCTGAAATTACTCAGGAAAAAAAAAAAATATATATATATATACATATATATATATATATATATAATGTGCGTGGAAAAAAGGAACACTGTACAAAACATACACAATGATGTCCTTATTCATGGTGATTAAAAAAATATTTATTAATGTTCAACAATAGAGAATTAGGAAGGAAACTGACAAGCAAGCCCAGTGGTCAGGCAGATGCAGTTGGAGACAGAATTGAAAACTGGTTTAAATATAGTCATGTTTCTCCAATATTTCCCCAATGAGCAAGGAGACAAGATCTGTACACTGAAGGAAGTTTGACCCTGTGGAAAGACTGACCTGCTCATGCTATCCTGTTCACTTCTATGTAGACAAATTTGAGACAATAAGACACTGTCAAAAATGGTTTTGGGGGGGTTGGAATTGTGGTTCACTGGTAGAGCATGTACTCAGCATGTATGAGACCCTAGTTTACCACCCAAACTCCCACAAAAAGAAAATAAATATTTCAAGAATCTCATGAACCTAAGCCGAGCACAGAGATACATATCTGCAGTACCAGCACACAGAAGGTGAGACAGCAATATCGCCTGGAGTTTGAGGCCAGCCTGGGCTTTGTAATGAGGACACCTTGAACTATACTGTGAGAGGCTGTCTCAGAAAACAAAAACCACAAAACAAAAGGAATGTCATGCCTTTCGTGTTTTTCCTTGCCTATTATCTCTTGGAGACTTACTTTCTTTAAACAAGTTCTTCCATCTATGACCCTCGAGGTGTGCTTACCACCACCCTTGCTTTGGGGAGCCCAGTCCCATCACCGCCTTGGATTGTGCCCCTGTGAGGCAGTTACCACAGCATCCTCTGTTAGAGGGAACAAATTCAAATCTTCTTTTCACATTCGAATCATTGTCAGGTTATTAAAGATGAAATGATCTGAAGGGGAAAATGGTAGAACTGACTCAGTCACTTCCTTGGGCTCCAAGGAGACGGTAACTTTCTCAGCTCAGTGTAGTCAATCCCAGGTCTAAAGGCAGAAGTGCAACACTGATTACCAGGACCGTCCCTCTTCTCAAGGTGACTCTATCACTGGGGTTCTCTGTGTCCCTTCTCATCTGCAACAAAGGTTTCTTAACATTAAATTTTAAAAAAAACATGTAAAAGGCACTGGGCTTCTTATGCAAATTATCCCCATGACTACCGCCTAATTCTGCATATCAAAACAAAGGACAGACTTCAAAAGTGACAGAGACCTTTAAAAGTGGCCTAGATGGAAAACACGTGTTTACATCTTCTGTTCTCTCTCAAAATACTCCTAAAATGCAGATTTTTTTTTTAAAAAATCATCTGCAAAAATGTATTCTGAAAAACCAAGTTGATGAGCAGAGACAATAGCAATCAAGCTTGCATGCCAGGAAATGGATGGCACAGCTATAACTGAAGAGAAAACATAGATCTTAACCACATGTCAGGAATCAGATAGACATCTGTCTTCTTCACAGAAGCACTGGACACCAGAAGACAATAAAGCAATGCCTTCCAAACCCGGAGAGAAATGATTCGCAGCTGGGAATTCTACACCGAGCCATACATAGTCTTATTGGAATATGAGAATCAGATAAAGATTTTTTTCAGGCATGTAAAATTTCAAAACTGCTTACTTCCTATGCAGCATTACTTAGGAAGTTACCAGAATAGGTGCTGTTGTTACAGGCAACTCAGTTAGGTAAAAATATTATAGGCAGTCAGACAGGGGCAGACCCTTAAAGGAGCCAACGTGCAAGACAAGATACCTTGTGAATGGAGACATATTTGCTGTGGGCCAGACCTCAAGACAAAAGGACTGAAAAATTGCACCCACACGCCTCCCTAGTGGTGGACACCAGGGACTGAGTTTCTAAATAGGTGGCAATCACCTTGAAAAAGCCAGGAAGAGTCACTAGCCCAACCCCCTCCAGGAAAAGCCCCTGTTCTATATTCATGCCTGCTTGCTTGCTGCGTGACTCACTTCCCCATTTGATCCCAATTTAATCAATTTTACCTGAACAATTACATTTGCAATCTTATTGGCTGACCATAGTTTTGTCCCACCTCATGCCCCCCCTGTAATTTCCCATTTTTACCCTGTCTTGAACCCACCTCACCTTGTGGTTTTGCCCTGTGACATCCCCGGGAAGGACAAGGTCCTTGGCCACCCACGAGGGCCCCTTCTGTCCCTCTCCTGGGCAGATGCTTTCTTTCCTTCAATAAATATATTCTGCTCTTAACCTCCGTTGTTCCTAAAATTCATTCTTCAATTTTAAAGAACATGAATTCATCCCTGATATCTTTCAGATTGGGAGTTTCTGTTTTCCTGTATCACTCAGACAGAAGAGTTTACCAGGAAAGTAAGGGACAGAAACCTAGGTGTCCAAGTGGAACCAGCAGTGTTACGTGCAGGACCCCAGGCAGCATCCACACATGGAGTCCTTTCTTCAAACTGGATTAACAATTTCAAGATGGCAAAAGGAGAACACAGGACCGAACGCACAGTCCTTCTAGGCATGGCGGCATAGGACCAAACCTATGAAAGTGGCCCAAGTCAAATTGCGGAGTGAGAAGAAGGAAGTCTAGAGCACTGCAGGCTCCCAAGCAGCCAGCAAATGGATTGCTGCAAGAAGGATGTCTTCAGGGGAAAGAATGAAACATGGAGAGAATCCAGTCTGGTTCAACACCTAGAATATTTTCACTTCTTGGGGAAAGGAAGTGGAAAAATCAATTAATAATAGACACAGTTAAAGCAATTTTCCAGGCAAATTGATTATTGGTGTCAATTTTTTTATGTCAAACTGGCTGCCAGAGAAAAAGCCTTCTGGAAAAGCCGATTAAAAGATTAGTTGGAGCTAAGTGTTGATAGTGCACAGAAGTCACTGAGATAGGCAGACTCCAAGTTTAGCATTATTCTGGGTTTGGGGATGTACCCCAGTGGTAAAGCACTGCCCTAACATGTGAGGCCCTGGGTTCAAGCCCCTGTACTGGAGAAAGAATACATTAGAGGCAAAAGTGTACAAATATTAGAGATGCTCAGGGAGCTAGGTAACTACATTAGATTGGGGGTAGCAAAGTCTGGCTACAATTTATGACGTCTACCACAAGCTGGGCCACTCAGCAGGTAAATCCAGCTTCCAGAATGACCTCTTCTTCTCGCTGAAGTCTACCCAGCCTACCAGAAAGTGGCTCGGGTAATTTTTAGGAATCTTAGACACTAATTCCTGCCCCAAATTAGGTGCTCTCACTGATAAAATTGTAATAAATTTTTTCTCACTAGTTAACTAAACACATCTACAAACAAACTAAAAACTAGGAAAATTATTAACTTCAGGAAAAATGAACGGTTCCACAAGAAAAGTAAAGTCTTAAAATACACGCCTCAACTGTAAATACCATTATATTTTGGAAATTATATTTTAAATTATATCTTTGTTTTTACCAGAAATTATAATATAACAGCATTTACAGCATAGTAAAGGTCACAGATGAGGAGCGTGTGAGAGAACTATACCCTCAACTAGCACTCTGAATAAATAAATAAATAAATAAATAAATAAATGACCACTGTAACTGAAAACTGCTGAAGCAGCAATACGGGCGTGACGTTTAGAAGTAGGGACATTAAGTACTGAGAAATCATGGGACTGGATTGAATGTCCTTAGCTCTAGAACTGGGAATCCAAAACAAAAGGATATGTGAGGTTGCTACTTGCTGTTACATCATTTTAAAATCTTTGATTTTTTTTCTTGTTCATTCTTGGTTGGTTTGTTTGGTACTGGGAATCAAACTCAGGGCCTCGTGCTTGCCAGGCAGGTGCTATGCTGCTGAGCTACCTCCCTGGCCTCTGATCTGTTCTTGATGCCTTTCTTTTTTCAATTCTATAGGTAAAAAAAAAAAAAAAGATACAAAAGTTCAAGGATCTCTTTCCCCAGGATAAGTTTCCGGCTAACCTTACATTTATAAAACACAAAATGTACACTCTGTTCAACTGACCCTTCCAAGAACAAGAACATTTCGTTTCATCTTTAGTTTTCAATTTTTTCTTAACAGTCACTCAAATATATGCATATATTTTTCCATGTTTAGAAAAGTCTGATGAAAACAACAGTGAGAACTTAATGGTTCTTTAGGTGGTGGGATGTCAAACTGTGTTTCTTCTTTATACTTTTCTCTGTGGTTTAGATGGTTTACACTAAACAAAATAATTTTTCAACTAGCAAAATTATGATTGTTTTTAATTTGACTAGAGAACTAAGGTCATGTCAAATATTTCCTTTTCTATAGGCATGTGTGCATGTGCACGTGTGTGTGTGTGTGTGTGTGTGTGTGTGTGTATGAGAGAGAGAGAGAGAGAGAGAGAGAGAGAGAGAGAGAGAGACAGAATTTGAGGATCACAGCGAGAGGCCCAAGAGTGAGCAGGCATTTCAGTGGGAAGGGGAACGATGAAGAGGTGCGGGGAGAGAAGAGAACAGAAGTAAAAAAAATGGAAACAAAGCTTTTGTAGATAAGGAGGGGAAGAGGGGTCGAAGGGAGGAGAGAGGAATGGGGAAAAAGGAAGAATCAAGATATATTAAGTACAGGTACAAGTTCCCTATGATGAATGCAATCATTGTGTATATAAATGAGTATCAATAAAGTTAATTTAAAAAAAAAGGAGCCACACTACCCCTAAGGAAAAGCAGGACCCTACTCTAGTGACTGATTCTCCTCTTTAGCATTCCTTGTAACACCTTTTGCAAGCTGACCACCACTGCCCTGCATGTGTTCATTCATTCATTCATTCATTCACTCAGTAAAATACTAAGGACAGTATTACATCCACAGTGCTCCAGAGATATGAAGATAGGTGAGCACGAAGCTAATCACCAGGCAGTCACATGGTATTAGGACCCACAGGGAATCTAAGCGAGCCTTGGATGAGCAGTGGGACTCTTCTAAGAATGCAAGGCAGAGAGAAACAACGTGAACGCAAGTGCCCCGCGCAATTCTGAACAAGACTGATGGGCGGAAGCTTGCTGGCTGACGGCAAGTGCCGTAAATGTCCTCTATTTCTCTTGCAGCACTCCCCAAAATCTCCACTCAAAGACAGATGTGCTAGACGTACACTAGTAAGTGGCTCCTATGTGGGAACCTGTAAAACCTGTTCAAGGACTTGTACAACAAGCACATTTTGTTTTGTTCATATTGATTTCAGTGTATTGATTTTAATTTATTTGCTGTAATTAAACTTGTGTAATTATTGTATGGAAATTAGAGAAAATTGGGCTCATATATTTCCTGGAACACCAACTCTCTGCAATGCTAGTTTGTTAGGATTCTCTGTAGCTTAGAACTAGGAAGCCGGGGTCTCAGTGGAGTGATCCTTGGTGGGAACAGGAAGTAGCAACAGGCACTGTTCAGAGAGGAATGCTTCTTCCTTTAAAGTAACTGTCTTGGGCTGGGGATATAGCTCAGTGGAATAAGCGCTTGCCTAACAAGCGCAGGGTCCTGAGTTCGATCCCCAGTACCGCAAAAAAAAAATAAAAATAATAAAGTAACTGTCTCTATGGTAGTTTCTTTTTTCTTTTAAGTTCTAACCCCCACTTCCTACCCTCTAGAGGTGAACGCTGATCACTTTTCAGTCACCCTGCGGTACACTTACGTACATAAATACAAAGAGAAGAAAGTGAACGCTTTCATATAAACCATGTATGATAAAAGGCAAAATGGCATGTCCCTCTGTGACCTATTTTATTCATTCAACAATATGTCACGAATATCTCATATGTCAAAATATTTACTTTTAGTCATCTTTTATAATGACCACTTAGTACCCCATTTTGTATTTTTCAATAATTAATTTTTAAAATTTCAAGCATAAAATGTTTCTAGTTTTCATGTTTTTTTTTTCTTAAATAGCTTCACTAACTTAGACCATACATCATTTCAAGTTTTGGTAATTACCTCCTTAAAGTGAAGAACCTACTCATGGGATTTTTTGGCTCAAAAATGAAATAGCAAATGATTCACAAAAAATTCAATTTACATTTTCTTTAATGGTGTAAGGATATCTAAATAGCAACACGCACATGAAATGTGTCTCTAGCCATCATGGAAGTGCAAATCAAAACCCCAGGGAGGTACCATTTCATGTTCACTAGGATGGCGCTGCTCAGCAAGGCAGACAAGTAGTGCCACACAAACCTGAGAACCTTCATTAGTTATTGATGGAATTTTGAATTGGTGCACTTTAGAAAACACTCCATAAGCCCTCAAACATAGCATTACCGTATGCGCTAGCAATTCCACTCCTACGGATATATCCCAAAGAACTGCAACTAGGAATTTGAATTCATATTTGTACACTGGGGTTCATAACCAAAAGATAGAAACAGCCTAAGTGCCCATCAACAGGTGAACAGATAAACCAAATGTGGGAATTCGAATATAACTCACTGAATCTGGCAACATTCTGACAAGTGAAATAAGCCTCATACAAAAAGATATATGTTATACTATCCTAATTACGTGAAATATTTAAAATGAGCAAATTCATATCCAAAATAAGCAATAAATTCATAGAGAAAAAATTAGAGGTTACGAGGAGCTAGAGAAAGGATGTAATTGGAATTATTGCTTAAGGATTACGCTTTTTGTTTGGGATCCTGCAAAAGTTTTTGAAATGGACAGTAGTTGCCCAACAATGTAAGTATAATTAATGCCACTGTAATGTACATTTTAAATTGGCTAAAGTGGGAAATTTTATTACCACAATAAAAATCTTAAACAAGAACAAGTAACAAGTTTTGAAGTTTTTGTAAAGAGAGTGGAGTATAGAAACACCCAACAAAGTGGATAAAGTATGGCAACAATTTGCTAAGCCAAATAATTTAATCACAAAAGGCAACACAGGGTACAATCCCATGTTCAGAATAGGCAAATCTTTAGAGCTATAAAGTACACAGAGGCTGCCTAAATATGCTAGTCCAATGTCCATGATTACAGCAAAATGCTTGAAGCTAGGTAACTTTATAAGAAAGGAGGCTTACTTAACCCCCAGTTCCGGGGCTTCAAAAGCGCAGCATCTGCATCAAGCCAGCTCCTGAGAGTGCCTGACGGTGGATGGAATGACAAAGGCAGGAGCCCAAGCCAGAGCAGAAAGCTTTGAATCAGAAAGCCAGAGAGGGCTTCCGGAGTTGAGCTCACTGTTAACGACTTACTTTCCTGAGAACTCGGGGACCCCAGGAGAGCTGCCTTTAGCCCTTCTGAGGACGGCTCATCCACTGACCTGGGGACCTCCCCGTAGGCAAGCCCTCTCGGAACAGACCTACACCATTTCCCATATTGTGGCGCTACAGACCAAATCCCCAACATGGCAATACAACCGAATCATACCAGTGGGGCCGGGGCTGGGCCTAACAGAGCCTAGAGCTGGAGTGAGAATTGGAGTGTCTATGAATGGGTGCGGGTTATTATGAAAAATAAAAATTTTCTCAGTTTATTTTTTTTCTTTTTCAAAATTGGGTTTCAAAACTCAACCTCTATAAACAAATATAACAGCTCTTACAACTAGTGAGGGCAGTAAAGACATGGAAGACACAAGGGCAGCACACAATACCCATTAGTTTTTTGTACTCCAACGAACAAGTGGAAACCAAAATTAAAAATGTAATATCACTCTTAATTGTTCCCAAGAAAATGAAATATTTATGTATAACTGTAACAGATATGTATAGGATTGGTATAACAAGTATTACTGCAAAAAACATTCAAGGAAAACAAAATGCTTGGAAAGACATCCCGTGCTCACAGATGGGAAGATTCAACATAGTGAAATAAGTCAATGCTCTCTAATTTGATTGCTAGATTGAATGCATTTCCTTTCAAAATCTCGACAAGGTTTCTTTTTGTATAGTTAGACAAATTTATTCTAAAATGTACATAGGAAGAGAAAAGCTCTTGAACTTTTATGGCTACACAACACCTGTGAACATACTAAAAACCACTGAAATATATACTTTATGTAGGTAATTACATAGTATACAAACTCTATCTCATGAAAACTGCTTTTATTAATTGTGATCTCTCTGAAAATGGATGAGATGCTATTGTTCCTTGTCCTGGTTGTTTGTTTTTATTTTTAATATTGTGAATATTTATTCAGCATCTGTATTGATAAGTATTTTGTAAGTATATCTTGTCTTTGTGTGTGTGTGTGTGTGTGTGTGTGTGTGTGTGTGTGTGTGTGTACCAGGAATCTAACTAAGGATCTTGTGCTTGTCAGGCAGGCACTGTGCCACTGAGCTATATCCCCAGCCCACATATCTTGTTCTTGAAGTTGGTGCAAAATTCTGAAGATGGCATCCTTCAAGTCAAAAGAGATGACCAATTCTGAGCACAATGACAGCTCACAGACTGACTTACTTTTATTTGTCAGGCAATAAGTATGGTAGAAAAGGGCAGACAAAGAGAATCTTTATACAATCTACAGAACTGTACAAGGTACTTTACAAATATAGCCTCAGGTAATCCATCATGCCATTCACACAGGAGAGAGAGCACCTTCTTCCAGTTCACCCAGCCAGATGTTTTGACTGAGATTTGAAGCTCTGCCTAGGAAGTGCTGGTCCATCTGACATTCCCTCTGAGAAGGATTGCTCACATCTTCATCAACCAGAACAAGGAGCTGTGACAAGTTTGTACTTCCTGAATACCAAACCCCAATGACTGGAATAATACTGAGTAGCGTTACGAAGTTGCCTTCAGAACATGCATTTCTTTAGTTGCTCCCTGAGATACCACACAGAAAAACTTGCCAACACAAATTCTTCAAGGTCCCTCAGATATTTCTGTGGGGAATTATGAGCCTGTCTTGGTCATCAGGAATGCACTTGGACATCAGTGTTCAGCCAGTGCTCTGATTCAGGGTGCAGCACTGTGAGTCAGATTTCACACAGACCACGAAAGGTCAGAGTCACAAAACAAATGACTCACAGCCATCAGAAGACGGGTTATTGATCAGACCTAGGAAATTAATGTGCAGATTCCATAGGGTTGCATTATATAGCTGTGTAATTATGGAAAGTGCCATACAAGAATTAAAATTTTTAATTGGGTTTCTTTTCCATTTTGAGGATCAAACTCTGCACCTCACACATGCTACCCAAGTGCTCCACCACTGAGCTACACCTCTAGTTCTGAAATTTTTAGTATGTGTTTGTTTGTTTGGCACCAGGAATCAAACTCAGGACCTCATGCATTCCAGGCAGGTGCTGCACCACTCAGCTAGAGTCCCCAGTCCTGGAAACTTTTAATTATGAAAGGTTTTAACACTTATCTATTCCAACCTTATCCTTCAGAAATGTACAAATGGAAATCCTGAGATTTTTATGAATTATTTACTTTGAGAAATCTCTGCGAGGAGGAGATAGCGAGATTCCAGATTCCTAGTTTAGCTCGCCCTTCCTTCCTCCTCTGCAAAACCTTCAGTCCACTTTCAACAGCAAGGCCCAAGCCTCTGAACGTGCTATCTTCCATCTCTCCGGGCTGCACTGGGAATTAGTCACCTCTAACTCCCTTTCGCTATGAAGACTGGAAGCGAAGAACAGTCCCAGCACTGCTCATGTTTTCAAGTCACATGTCTTCAAGTTGCTAAAATTTCTAGTCTGGGAAACAGGGAATGAAATGCCAGGATACTATTTTTGATTGACACAGAAAGCAAGGCAGCAGATTTATATACACTGGCACATTCTTATGCTGATAGTGAGAAATTGTTAGTGATGGGCTATGTTACTACATAGCACTGACAAAAATTCCACTTTTCCTCTTGATTTATGTGCCTATGCTTTCCTTTAGACTCCACTTTCTAATATTCCAAAATTAGATATTTAATTTTATTTTTCATTCCTTGTAAGTATAATTGTACACAAACGTGATTACACAACTACGAATGAAAAGAACTGCATATGAGGTTTAGTGAACACCACTTGGTCACCTTCCATTGTACCTTTTGCCTTCACTTGGAATTTCATCATGTTAAAATATTTCAACCTTCCAAAACATTTCTGCAAGTTGAAATGCTCAGAAAATTTTCCTGACATTTTTTCAAGTTGTTTAGATATCACAAAGGATGAAAAAGTTTGCTAACACGAATATGATTTTTAATTCTAGTGTATAATAAGAAACATTGCAATAAATTGAAAGAATGCTTGCCATGTATTTCACTGTTAGCTAACACTACGCCACAGTAGCAGATAACCCAAGGTGAGCGCATTTGAAATATAAGGAAAATACTTAAAAAGTCAAAGTCTGTGGCACATTTACACAGCAATGTAGAATTCTGCCCCACTCTAGTTAGTGAACATAATGATCACACTTAAAAATAAATATTTGGGATTATGATGCTACTGTAATGAGTAAAAAAGTTCAAAATATAATTCAATATATACAACATATTGTGTCCTGAATGTACATACTGAATTGAGTGTGTGACCTACAAATATGTATCAAGATAAAATTTGATAAATGTATTTTCTGAGATACACTTTATTTTTGTATATATGCATATTTTTGACCCTGAAATTACTTTTGATTGACAGATATGTACCTTTGTTCTATTGACCACATGAATTAATCATTTATTTTCACAATTAGATAGATACAAAAATATGTATGTGCTTATATAGTTAGAAAACAACTTGCAGTGTTGTTTTTTCACTAACTCCTCGTCTGCTGTCCCTTTCTCTCTAAGGGAAGGGACCACTTCAAAATGAGAATTTTTATTTTAGTTTTTTCCCAGCTGATTTCGCTTTAGTCTTTAAATTCATGTCATTGTTTGCTGACAGAGTGAAATGTGATTTACAGCACAATAACCAGCCAACTGGAGAACACATTATCTGGAAACTGGGAATGAAGCAGCAAAGAATGTCAGAACCACTAAAAATAGGTGGTCTCACATGTTCAGTTCAGTCATCATTGGTACAAAAAAAACTCTTACTTCAGCTAATCATGAGATTTTTAGATTTCCTGCAGAGTGAAGGGAACAATTTGATGTGCACATTGTTTTCAAGTCAAATTTCAGGATACATAGTTAATAACCAATTCAAATTGCGATGAGAGGAAAAACTACTCCTCCCTAATTGCCTGCCCGAGCCCATAAAGTTCTCCGGCATCATTGGCAATTCACTTGTCTATTGGTATCATAACCCATACTGATGTTTTCGGGCTTTTATTTTTCACTTGTCCTGATGTTCACTTCCTTTGGTTTTTAACATTCAGTAGTTCCCAAACTAAGAGAAGCGCTCTGGCTATACAATTTTCAGTAGGTTCTATACAAGTCTTCCTAAGTGGATTTTCTCATTCTGTACACACACACACACACACACACACACACACACGTGCATTCTTGCACACACACAGGTATGCATGTATGTATGTACACTTTTAATGGCTTAGAATTTTCCCTTTAGGTACATTTCTTTTTCAGATTGATTTACTGACCCTTTTGATTTACTCCAAAACCTCTTTATGTGACATATTGGTGACCAAGTCACTTTACCTCAGAATGCCAAAATTTTTACAAGACCACAGCTAATGAGTTACTTTCCAGCATGGTACCAGGAGGCTGTTCCCAGAACTCAGTCAGACCTGTCAGTTCCTTTCACGGGAGCGCTCCACTTTAAGGACAGAGCGTTCCGCAGCGGCTTGCATCACGCAACGGGAAATAGTCTCACATCTGAAAAGCTCCATCACTTTCCCTGATGAGCCCGCACGACTTGAAGGAAGAGTGTTCACACTTGCCATTTCAGCCGAATCACAGCCCTGTGTGCCACACACCAATTAGTTTTGCATTCTCTGGAGAAAGGCAAGAATGTGAAAAGCTGTCTTTTGGCGGTGACCTGATTGTCCTCCACTAGCACAGAGGAGAGTAGCATATTTCCTCACTAGTGAGATAGAGGAAAGTTCGACACCTGATGAGCGCTCATTCCAGGAGCACGAACAGTTTCCTTGGATGTGCTAATTCACAGTTAGTGTAATGAACACAGCTGCCTACAGGTCAAAGTGCTCATTCCTGTCAGTGCTACTCTGAGTAGGCAATGACTCGAGAAAAAGGTGGAAGTATTTTCAGTGGCGGCTATGTCAGTTGAGGCTGGTCGGGTTGTCTGCCACAAGAAAGCAGTCACTGTACAGAAAGGAGCCCAGGTCAGCCATCTGGTGCCATAGCAAAAATAGCATACAATTCTGATTTTAAAATGTGCCATCTTACCATTTTGCATCAAGTGGCTAAGATACTTTAAAACACTATAATTGCATTTGCCTGTTTTTCAAAGAAATAATGCAATATTTATACACCTGTACAATATATAGGTATAAGCTATTGAGTGTAAATCTTATTTGTACTATGTCATAGGTCTGGAAAAACTCAAGAGAACCATTTGAGTGACTAGATGGTAATCAGGGAATATTTTCAGAACTGTTTCTCCATCTGAGGTCACCTGGCTAGGTTCCCTAGCCCACTTCCCACCTCCCTGGGCTTTTCAGCCAGGGTGGCTACTGTGTCTGTCACTGACTGTTGTGGGAATGTCTTTTTGTGCTGCTTGTGCTTCATAAGCAGTAACAATCTTGAAAATTTCATGAAGGTCATTTTGTTGCCATCAAATCAGCATGCAGCTTTCATGTAAGGAATGGGCCTTAAATGAAAAGAACCTGAGACCTAAATGTTGGTGACCTTTCCTGAGTGAGGATATAAGTAGTTTGGGCAGAGACATGTGAGCGTGATGGGCAGGCATGCAGAGGAAGAAAACAAAGACAACCATAAAAACAACTGGACAATCCCACCTCTGTTTGATAATGTAAATTAAAGTTGATGCACACCTGTAATTCCAGTACTCTGAGAAGCTGAAGCAGGATATCACAAATTCAACCTAGCCTGGGCAACTTAGCAACTCAGTGAGAGCCTGTCTCAAAGTTAAAAATAAATTTAGAATGGAGGGGGGCGGGTTTTTAGCTCAGTTTGAAGGCTCTGGCTCATCTACGACTGAAGAAGCAATTCACAAGTTTGTAGACTGCTTCATCTCACAAGGACAACCCATTTCATGTGGTCTGCTGGTATAATAGGCTTTACAGAATTTTAGGCTCTGAGTGTTCAGTCCAAAGGGGAATCTCCTTGTTCTAGGCTGGTGTGTTTCAGCTATGCCACTGCCCTGTCCTCTAGAGAGTCCAGGAACCTGATTCTCAGCTGAGAAAAGCCCCAATCTTTGCTGGAGGACCTTGCCTGAACTTTGCCAAGCTGTTTTTCATTCATCTAGAGTTCTCTATGGTCCCGAGGCCCAGGGTCCTGTTTTCATTTCCTGGCTCGTGAGGTTTCCTGAAAATGTGCTTTGTCTGTTAACAACTGACTTCACTCATTCCTTGGAGAAGCTCAGCTTCTTCCTCTATGCTTTGGACAGATTGAACCACCCAGGGAAGGTGAAATAAGACAATGAGTTCCGCGATCTAAATTCCTCCCGCTTCCTTGAAATATTAGATGTTTTCCAGAGCTGCTGCAGGACCTAGTTTGAGCCTTTGGCTTGCTGTGCTTCTCAGTCTCTCCTGAGTTCATCTGCAGAGCTTCAGAGATTTACACCACGCCAGGCATGTCCATGCAGGGGAAGACATTTCATTGACCAGTCGAAATGTCTAATTTCATTCCTAATAGCCCAAAGTGAACTCTTACCACTCAGGATGGTAGCAGAAAAAGTTAACATCAAAACCCCTATGCACAGATGCAGGAGTGCTATCATACATAAGGGCAGAAGGGCTATTCTCTCATGTCCCTTCAGGAAGGAAGATGGGAGATTTATGAGCCTGAGTGAAATTTTCCCTGACTATCAGTAATTGGTTAGATAGCAAGAGGGAAGATTTATTTTCTGGCTGGCCCTCGTTTGTACAAGTTCAGTCATCTGCAACACAACTAATTAAAAAAATCAGTGGTACCTTTTGAGTAAAGCAGAGAAATAGACCTGAGCCAAACTGAAAATGTACGTATTACCGATGATCGTGCCTCATTGAGGCAGGGGGATGACCAAGAGTAATGTTCACGCCAAGCGGAGAACTTTTATGAGAAATTGGTTTTAAAGCAAAAGAGTGAATGCTCCTACTGGTGAGGTCACTATCAGCAGGCTCTGTGCATAATTAACGGCACAGCTTGACTGGGACCACGTGCCATGGTTTCCAAAGAGGGGCACAGCTATAATATGAAAAAAGAAAAAGTATAAGAATAAGAAATAAAGAGGAAGTATGAAATGTCTACAGCTTGAATACAGACTGGACCTGACTGTACAGAGCTACAACATGCCACCTAACTTTTGCTTTTTGTGTAAAGAAAGGCACTATATTTCCTGAGCATTTGGTCTTTTCCAATGACCATGTTAAGCTAATTTTCTACATCATAGATACATTATTGCCTTCTTCTCACAGTTGAGAGAGCAAAGATTCAGAGAAGTTAAATGTATGCCCTAAATACATGTCCAAGGTCACACAACCAGCAAGTAGAAAATCTGGCACCAACATCTACCTGAACCCAGAGTCTATACTGTGTATGCCAAATGTCAGTCCAAAGCAGATGTGCAAATGTGGTCAATATTAGATCAGTAGATGTACTATTGATTGCTACTTCAGCTGCACTTTTCCATGAAAATGAGGTAGTAATACGAATTCATATTAGACTACAATATAATTAAAGCACAGTAGGACAGTATCTAGTATATTTATTAAATAATGCAACATTTAAATAATATACAAAAACTTGGACTGATAACATAAATACACAGATACAAATCCATTTGTCTTACTCTATTAGCCAACCTGATGCCATCCATCCAAGGAGCTACATGGAATTTTGTTTTATCAGATTATATTTCAGGGCCAGGGCTATAGGTATACTCAGAATTTTAGTGTATTTATTGGGCTAGGGATTTAGCTCAGTGGTGTAGTACCTGCCTGGCAATTGTGAGGTCCTGAGTTCAATTCCCAGTACCCCTCAAAAAAATCAAAAAGCATGTTTATTTATCTTCAAGAACCTGATAAAAAATAAATTTCTGTAGAATATATCAGGATTTGAGGATAACAGGAAACTATGCCAACCATGATCGTCAGAAATCTTTGTGAAGCCCTTTACTGATGATGTGACTGTCGTTTTGCCTATAAAAAGAAGCTGTATCAAAAATGTCACTTGAGCTGCAGACTCAACATTCTTCCTTCATTTTTCAGTCAAGCAGTTTCACACATTCTGTATCAGTCAACTTTTCCACTGCGGGACACAAGACCCAACACCTGCAACCTAAAGGAGGAAAAGGTTGGGTTTCAGCGGATTTAGTTTCTACTTTGTTGGCTGCAAGGCAGAAACTGCCTAACAGAGGGGCATTTCAGAAGAAAGCTACTCCATCCACTGCAGCTGGGAAGCAGAGAAAAGAGACAGGCTAAGCTGGAGACAAGAATAGACCACTTCTAGGTCGTGTTCCCAGTGACCCATTTCCAATCTCCAATCAGAATGTTCAGCCACGCCTCCATTATCCAATCCCCTTTCAAATGCTTTATCTCTGAACTCGTGAGAATTCTGAGGGACATTTTAGATCCGAACCACCACGCATCCCCAAGGACACAGTCTGCCCTAGCATCCTCTAAACAAAACCAAGCCCATATGCGATAGGTAAAACGGAAGGACACACCTGCATGAGAACAGCCTTTACAAACAAGACTTCAAGTTAGGAGAATCTTCTTCATCTATTCAGGGGCTAAACTAAAGCTATGGACTAGAGGAATTCTGTCTGTCTACTGTACTTCCTGTACCTTCAGCACTTTTAGTGTCAATGAAGCTTCTTGGCAATCCAGGCTCAACGGTTGTGGTATTGGCCCAAAGTAACAATTCCTTTATTCCCATATTTTGGAATTCTCTCTATTCCTCCACCAATATGTGTCCCACCCATTTCCTTTCGGGGCAGGATCCGAGGATCAACACAGTGACAAGATTTTAATACTATGCACCTAAGTGAACTAATAAGTGCACATTTTATCTGTGAGCTATAGAGCTAAGAGAAGCATATTTTGCCTTGGGCCTCACACACTGAAAAATAAACTTAGTGCAAAGCTAAGAATAAAACTGTCAGGTAATGTGGAAACCCAATGACACACCTTTCTCCACTTTTCTGCTAGAGACAATACATGAGTAATTAATCACTAATCCACTGCCTTTGTTGACAATTGAACAAGGTTATAGAAGGAATTAACCGCATAAGAGAACTTGGATTTCAATATGACAAAGCTTAGATACTAATTAATTTTTAAAGGCAATTTCAAAATATAGCCAAATACAGAATATGACCAAAACCAAACATAAGTATCATACTTTATTTTATTCTTTTTTTATTACTATATGTTTGTAGTACATGATAATGACATTCCTCCTAGGGACTTGGCACATGTACAAAAAACATCACAATTGTTTCAACCCCATTCCACTTTCCTCCTCCCCCTCCTCTTACCTCCTGGTTCCCTTAAAATATGCTACATATCTATCTCACTATTTCTTATTGCCTTTTATTTAACTTTTTTTTGTGGTACTAGGAATTGAACTCAGGACCTTGCGCTTGCCAGGCAGGCACTTATGCCACTGAGCTGTATTCCAGGCCCTATTTTCTCTTTATTTATATTTTCGGTTTCTCCTATAAGAGCAACCTTGTGAAAACATCATATCTTAAAAATTTCTTGATTACAGCTAGGAATGCAGCTCAGTCACAGAGCACTTGCTGGCAAATGTAAGGCCTGGGGTTCAAACTTCAGCACCATGAGAAGAAAACAAAGTTGCTTGATTAAATGTCAGATTTCATGGCAGACAGCTCCAGGCTAAGGCCAATGCTGTATCATCAAGGAGAGGCACAACCGCCAAGTAAATTTCTCAGAAATCAACAGAGAAGAAAATGAATTCTCCCATGAAACTCCCAACAGAAAGCAGAGACACAATCTATTCTAGAGTCTCCTTGAATGACCTCATAGCTTCTGCCATGATTAATATTTGAATATATCTGCAAGTGGTAGCAGTTTAGGATAGAGATAAATGGGAGGAGGAGAAGATCCTATAATTCATTGGTATGTTGCATTATTAGAATCATGTGAATTATTGCTTTTATGCTTGAATTCAGACATATCTAGAGCCTTTGGCTTCTTAGTAAGTAAATCATGTAGGTGCAACTTCATGATTGTGATTAACGCTTAAGCCTTAATGAATGCTAATAGGTCACTTCTTTTAGGTAGCATGCTATTTCAATAGGGGTATTTCATATAGATTTCTTTGCAGATTTCAAGCAATGATTCCATTAGCAGAATTTGCTCAACTGTATTAAAATATGAGGAAAGATATTGGTGAAAGAGTTAAGTGGTTTTGTAAATCCAAATACAAAACAATAATTCTACATTGAAGACAATAATTCTACATTGTCTTCTGCTGTCCTCAATGTACATAATAAATCTTATGCTCCCTTTGTTATGGGACTTTCCACATGGTCTGATTTCACCAACTGCCTTAGTTATCTCCTGACCAGATTTCCTCAGCTTTGGATATTTACAATGGCAGATTTACTAAACATGTTTTGGAGACGTGGGGGAAACTTCAGTGCAAGCAAGTAGGAGGATATTGGAGACCCAGAGCCTCTGGTTATTTATCTACAGGAGGACAGATACTGAGTACTTTAATTCTGAAGCTTCATACCTCTTCTTGTGTTCCAAGCCATATGGATCTTGTGTGCCCAGGTGGCAAACATTCTGCCCGCAGTTCTCTTAAATATCATCTCAGTCAAGGTCATTATCTCAGGAGTACGTCGATCACTGACCCTATTCCACACCTCTCAGTTCACCATCTCTCATACTATTTGATGTTTTCTCTCTGCCTACTTAGCACAGTTGAGGAATAAGATTTTTTGATGTGGTTCTTTGATTAATATTTGCTTCTTCTCCAAGGTCATTAATGTAGAGAACAGGATTATTAAGCTCACCATTGTGTCAGTTCAGAAGCAAACACAAGTTGTGGTAAATGGTAGAAGCTTAAGAAATATTTGGTGCTTTCATGAAAACAGAGGACCTGAAGCCAGATTGTCTGACAGCAAAGCCTATGCTCATGTTAGCACTAAAGTAACGGCGCTGTGTAAGTATTAACTGGAGATCCTATTAAAATGCAGACCGTATAGTTAAACTGAGAAACTCTAGGACTGAAGCAATTTGCATTTCCAGGTTGCAGCCAGTTCATGAACACAGGAGCATGGCACTGCATCCAAATACATGTGAGCTATAACCCCAAGCAATGCTGGTCTATGGAGAAGACCCAGAATCTTCCTGTTTTGACTTTGTACCCTCTATTTGATGCTGGAAATGAAAGCCACTCAATCTGTTCCATATCATACCAAGGAAACAGACAAATATCAAAACTAACTCTCATGTATTTACATAAAACATGCCCTCTGTAATCCTTTTCATGAACTATAAACCACAGGTGTTTTTCTTAACAAAGTATGCAATTTATTAAGAAATTATTAGAAAAATAGGGAATGCTTCAGGAATTTGCTTGAATGATGCAAAGATTAGCATGGTCCCTGCACAAGGATGACACATGTGTTTTTAAACAGTGTAGCGGTGAGCATTTACCTAGGAAGTGAGTCCTGGGTTGGAACACTAGCACTGCAAAATAAATGAATAAATATTCAAAGAAACAGAAAGAGATGCTGTTAAGTAAAAGAGAACAGTCTACAAAGGCTATGTACTAGCATTTTGGAAAAGACAAAAGCCTGGAGGTCGTAGAAGACCAGTAGCTCTCCGCCTGGGGTTTAGAGGGACAGAGAGCTGGGTAGATGCACCAGAGACTTTAGGTGGTGAATCCATTCAGCATGAAGCTGTAATGGTGGTGTAGGGGAGGAAACTTTTCTTCTACCCTCTTAGGTTCTGTGGATAGAATCTAAGAATTACACTGACAATAGATTAACAGAAGACGAGGCCAAGGAAGTATATTTTCCATTTTATGTGAGGAGGCCTTCACAGGAAACAAGTGCAAACTCAAAAGGGTGGTTAGAACTAGGGGCTTTATATTGTTTCAACTAAGGGTGAACATGACTAAAAGACAAGAGGAATTGGGGATCCAAATATTTGTGGCCTGTAAGAAGGTGAGATTTGCTATGCAGACTCAGGTCCTCTCAGTTGTAAGACTCAAGAATCATTCTCCTCTTCTTTGTCTCAGAGAGGGGAATTTTCAGTCTATAAATGGAAACATGCCCTGTTTCTAGGCAGAAGGGGAAGGGAAGAATTATTCCTGAGTCTGAAGATACTTAATTGCCTTCAGCTCATAATAATACTCATGCCACACCAGCATATTTGGAGGTGGCATATTCTGAACATTTTCAGTGGGTACCTGTCAGTATGCATTTGTCAAAACCTGCTGAACTGTACCACACAAAGAAAGAACACTAATGTAAATGGTGGACTATAGGTAAGGATAATGTATTACTATTAGTTCATTGATTACACAACAAATATACTACAGCCATGCAAGTTTTAATAATAGGAGAAATCATGAAGGGGTGGCAGTATAGGAAGGGCGCATCTGTAGAACTCTAATAGTTGTTCTCTCATTCTGTAAATCTAAAACCATATTTTCTAAAGCTCTAAGCAATTGAAACACCCAAAGGTGACTGGGTTGGGAGCACAACAGCAATCACTGCATCTCACATTCCCTGAGTGTGGGCAGCACTGACTGAGTGAAGAATTTTCCGGTGTCGCCTCGCATAACCCAGGTAACACCGCTCTAAGGTGCAGATGGAATCACACTGACTTGAGAGCTGAGGGAACTGAGAGAGAGAACATAAAACCATTACCCAGGGAGAACCCAGATCAGGGACGCCCCCAAACCCACACATTCCTCGCATCTCAATGGTGGGAAACATCTTAGATTTACTTGTAGTTCTCAGCTTGGATCAGCAACTATAAACCAAAACACAGAGGTTTCTCTTATTATAAGAAGTAGTTTCCAATGCCCCCAACAGATGTCTGATGCTCTAGACAGCACCAAATCTATGTTTTCCTCTACATACAATAAAATTTTATTTATGAATTAAGCATGGTAAGTAATTAACAACATTAATATTAAAACCGAACAACTACAAAATGTGTTGTAATAGAAATATGTGAATATGGTTCCTCTCTTTCTGCCTGTCTCTCTCTCTCTCTCTTTCTCTCTCAAAATATCTTAACACACTGCACCCCTCTTCTTCCCGTGTTGATGTGAGATGATGCGGTGCCCACACGATAAAATAAAGTGAGGTGAATGACCAAGCACTTACCACACTCTGCGGCTGTAACTTTTGCTGTTTGAGGGATGACAGCAAAACTGTATGAATTGCTTTTTCCTCTTCGCAATTTTGATGATAGATTTGTGTTTACTGTGGATCTTCGCAATCTCAGCATATGCTTTTTTTCTTTTTCTTTCTTTCTTTGAGAACATTAATCTTCTCTGCTGAAAGGAAGTGCTTTCTGACTACTACTTGGCATATCTGAGCTGGCAGCACTGCTGCTCTCATGCTCTGGGAAGGTTAGTAAGTAAAATAAGGGTTACTCATCACAAGCACTGTGAGTCCTGGCCAGTTTGTCTGATCATCTAGGTACTGACTGACATTAGTCAGTTAGTTAATTGCTAACTGTATATAGCACTGTATACTGGAAAAAGTCATGATTCTCATCAAGGCAGAGCAGAGCAGTATGGTGTAATTTTTACACACTGCTCAGAATAGTTTACAATTTGAATTATTTTTTCTGGAATTGTCCTTTTAATATTTTCAAACCATCACTGACCACAGGTGCTATGGTGTCAATGTCCTGCAAAGGTGCATGCGTTAAAGTTTGGTCCCAGCTGGGGATATAGCTCAGTGGAATAAGCGCCTGCCTAGCAAGTACAGGGTCCTGAGTTCAATCCCCAGTACCGCCAAAAAAAAAAAAAAAAAAAAAAACAAGAAAATGTTTAAAATAAAAATTAAAAAAATAAATAAATAAAAGTTTGGTCCCCAGGTGGTTCCACTGAGAGGTTGTGGAAGCTTTAAGAGGTGAGGTCTAGTGAGAGAACATGCTCTGGAATGGAGTTTGCGGGAACCTCACCCCTTTCTCTTCCTCTTTTATGTACTGACCTTAATGTGAGCAATTTTGTGCCATTATATGACCCTATGATGATGTCTTGCCTCATCACAGACCCAATCTAACAGGGAAAATCAATCATGGCCAGAAACTTCCAAAAGCTGTGAACCAGAATAAAATGTTTTTCTCTTTATCATTATCTCAAGTGTTTTCTTATAGTGACAGAAAGCTGGACTAGCCAGGCATGGTGCCCCAGGAATGTAATTTCAGTACTCAGGAGGCTGAGGCAGGAGAATCACTGAAAGTTTGAGGCCAGCCTGGGCTACACAGTGAGTTCAAGACCAGCCTGAACTATGTTACAAGACCTTGTCTCAGAGAATAAAAAGAAAAAAAGAAACCTGACTAATTAGAAAATCATATATATGACAGGGTAGAAGAGACTTTTGACTTGGTTCGTAGAGCTTTGGAAAAGTTTGAAAGAATAGTCCAAGAAGAGAAAGCCTAGAATTCTGTAAGCAGAGTATAGCATGCATTCTAGTAGGTACTGAGAAGTCCAGAATGCTGTGAGAGTGGGGATAGTAAAGGCCAGGCTGATAAGGTTTCAGGTAGAAATAAGAACTCAGCGATTTAAGACTAGAGACCAGTTCTGTTACACTGTAGCAAAGAATCTGACTACATTTTTATCTCTGCTCTGATACTTTGTGGGAGGTGAGGCTTAAAAGCAATAGACTGGTTTATCTGTTGTGGGAGATTTTAAAAGCATCAAATCATTCAGGAAATGGCATGGGAATTACTGACTGCTTTTAGCAAAATTTACAGTGAAATTCAGAAGCAAAAAGCAGCAGGGTGAAAAGATTTGCAAAATGTGCAGTTTGACCTAAAAGAGAGCATTTGTGAATTTTGGCCAAGGAGGGTGTGGTTGACAGCAGTGATTAAAAAGAAGTCCAGTGTTTGTACTGAGATAATAGGAAAGATTCTTCAAGGGCATCTCAGGAATCTGCAAAAGCACTTTAGCTATCCCTGGCTCAAAGATTGAATTACAAATTCATTCCAATGTGTTCAATGACTGAAACATTTCAGAAGTGAGTCCTGGGCCTGGGGCCCACTCCTCACTCCCTAAAGAATCATTTATTCAGGATTTGTTTCCCCATACTGTAGTTAGTTATTAAGACAGTCTCAGGCCACTGCAGCTATGGTCCGAGTGGGCACAGGTATAGCTCTCACTGGCAGTAGACCTTACACTTGATCTCAGCCAAAGGCCAAGCAGCAATAGCAGCAGACCTTAGTAGTACCCACTTGACGCTGGACTTGCAGGTGCAGAATGTAAGAGTTCAGTGAGTTCAGGAAGGCTTTTATGAAGATTTAAAAGGCAACCCTGGGAGGTCCAGCAGGGTACTCAGGGCCAGAATCCCTGCAAATAGCTCACAACAAGGTGATGCATGGAGCTAGAAGAGTAAGTCCGGAGCTGCGATAGAGACCTGCAACAATGTGGAGCACCAACCAAGACAAGTTTACAGCAGCATGAAAAACCTGCCTAAGAAAGAGGCCATGCATGCTACAGTGAGCACATAGTATGGATGTTCTGCCCAAGTCCTTGGGAGTCCACATTATGCCAATGTGTGTCCCAAATGGTGGATGTGGAGATTCAGGGTTTAGTACCTGCCCTGCTGGGGTTCGGTGTTGCTTTGCTCTAGTCCTTCTTCATTTTTCTGTTCCCCCTTTTGGAATGGGACTACTTACTCTGTTCCTCACTGGCCACTGTATTTTCAATGTATAGAACTTTCTTTGTGGCTTTTACAGGGACACCGGTAAGTTTGCCTCGACTCTTGGAGAAGATCTTAGACTCCCTGGAGCAACATAGGACAGTTAAGAATTTGAGACTTTAGCGATTGAGTGAATGCACTTTACAATTGTGAGATGGACATGAACCTTTGGGGGCTAGAGGAGGAATGGTATAGTTTAAAGCTTAAGTGTTCCCTAAAATTCTATGTGCCAAATATTTAGTCCACAGGTTGGTGTTTTGGGGAGGTGTTAGAGCTTTAAGTGGTAGTGCCTACTAGAAGATCTTTAGATCACTGGAGCTGTGCCCTCAGAGCATATTGTGAGACCTTTCCCTCTTCATCTTTTGCATCCTGGCCAGGAGGTGTTTTATCCCACCACACACTTTCACGAAGATGTGCTGCCTTGCCACAGGCACAAAGCAACAAAGCTAATGATTGTGGGCTAAAACAGCCAAAACTGTGAGCCAAAATAAACCCTTTGTCTTTATGAGTTAATTTATCTCAGGTATTTTGTTATAGTAATGGAAATCTAATTAACCCAGCCAGTAAGTGAAACCACAAAAACCAGCTGAACTGGGAGTAATCAAAAATAAAGAAGAGTTACATGAAGATGCTCACAACCAGCTCAGTGATGACTGAAAGACTTACAGGGCATAAAACAGGAAATCGCCCTTCCTTCCTAGAATGGTGCAGAAGTATTGGGGGGGGGGGGTAATAACATAAGTGCTTCTGCACAGAATCATGCTTTAAATGAATCAATAATGAAAACACTGATGTATAAATTTAAATGACAATACTTTATGTTAAAACAAAACTACTTATTAACAGCAGCAACAACAAAATGGTACAAAGAAAGAGAGATTAAGAAATGTCACAGATTAAAATGGTCATATCAACTTAAAGCAACATGTAAGCCTCATGTGTACCTTGATTCAAACACACCAACTCTAGGAACAGTTTTTAGTGAACTGGAAAAATTTAAATGTGGATTAGATGATATTAAAATATTAGTAACATTTTGCTAAGGCAATGGTATTGAAGTTAGGTTTTCAAAGAAAGAATTATTTTAAAAATTAAGGAGAAATATCTCTGGGATTTACTTCAAAACAATTTGTGCAAGGACAGAGAGTAGGTAAAGGTCAGATAAAATTGGCTGCAATCTGATAATCATACCATTATTGGAGCAAGATTAGATGGTATATGGAGTTCATTATACTACCCTCATTCCCTTAGAATAATTCAAAATTTTCAAAAAGTCTGTTATTGAGCATTATAGTATTTATCTGACCTTACGCATAGTTTTCATCCAGTAAGTATGAGATAAAAACATTAACTATAAAAATCATAATTAAAACATAAAAGTACCATCAAGAAGCTTTTCCATGGATTATCCCCATGAACCACAAGCTGTGGCTTCTGTTAACATTTCCGGCAAGCAGTACACATCAGTCTCCACTGCTTCCCCAGCCATTCTGTCTGGGGTCTCTCATTATTCATCTCCCTCAAATACCTGTGGCCAGAAAAAGGAATCCATAGTGGGAGGAAGGAGTCTCGGACACAGCTCTTCATATTTTCCCTTCTCGCGAAAGACACAATGAGCCCTCGGCACTATGTACCACTGCTGTGAGTACAGTAAAAGTGTTCCTTATACCCAGAATCTCACCTAACACTGATCATGTCCTGCAACTTGGAAGATCCAGAGGCTCTCAAGAGAGTCTCCGGCATCTCCATGGAGTTTCAATTGGTACTTTCTTTGAAATACCTCAGAAGGATGATTCCAAAACTAAGAAATTTCTAAAGAAAATAAAGACTGGTAGTATAGCTCAGTAGGAAAGCTCTTACTTAGCATGTGCAAGGACTTTGGTTCATTCCCAGGTATGATTTTTATCTTGTTCCCAAACGAATTGGGAAATGCACCTGGCTAGCCATAGTGAAACACTGACCTGACGCTACTTGTAAACAGAAATGCACAATGGAGATTCTGTTTCCCCAAAAACAAAAATATAAACAAAATTTGTGGTACAACTTCATGAAATCTCATTTCTAAGACTGGTGTGTCATTTGGTGGTAGAATTTTCTTCACAGAAAGGGCCTCTGCCTACCCTGACATGAGCTGATGAGGTCATGGGTGTGTGGATCTAACATGCATGCCTGCCGCATTCAAAGTTTGGGTTGTCAGTTCCATATGACACATATGAACACATATGCAGCCTTTAGCTTCTAGAAGCGGCAAGAGATAAACGCTTTGACCCATTATCCCCTTTTCACTGAAGGAGTCCCTCGCTGCCCAGGAGAGAAGTTCCCTAGATGAAGGGAAGGTGAGCTCCAACTTGGGCTGATTTACTCAGCCAGCTGTTAAGATATTATTTTTAAATAATGCTTGTACCTGTTGTGTACCTGTATTGGTTTTGGTTTTTAGTATTCAAAACACTCAAATGCCTGCATTCATATGCCTTTCTGCAACTTTCCAGAGGTATCTTGGGGATTTCACTAAGCCCAGTGATTAGAATTCTAAAGGTCAAGCAGTGTATCACTGTGTACTTAAATAGGTGACTCTGCACGAGGCAAAAGTGAAATATTGATTATGCAAATCACAAACACATATGATGTATGATGACCCTGAAAAGTATTGAACTGAATTCCAGTTTAAGTAGTCGCACCCTGTCTACTCATGGGCTACGTAACATTAAATTATTAATTTCTATTAGCCTCTGCAGAATGAGGAATGTAGATGAAATAGCTGGTGATGGCCATTCAAATTCTCTGATAAATTGTTACCTTAATAACTGTTCACCATACAACTCTTTGGTTTTCTCTGGGATAAGAATTTGGCACATGATAAGAAGCCTCCAATACACTGCCTTAAACCTGAACTCCCACACGCTATTCCATACATTAGGAACTTTATCTGAAAGGGGGCCATCTGCGTAGGACTTTTACTTCCTGAGAGAAGGTCCGTTTGGGACATCAAATTACAGATCAGTCGTTGCTTAATGAACTTCAGATTGGAACATATGGGACTGTGTTTCCAAAAACTGCTTTCTTCAAACCAAAATAGCTTGTTAGACGACAGCTATTACAGAAATACAGCAATTTAGATACTCAGTATTAATCGGGAGAATCACAACTGTCTCTGCTCCGAGTAATGCTGGAAAAAAATTAAGTCTCATTTTTTTAACTATAGAAGAAGAAAAATAATTTTATCTCTACATTTCACAATATTAATTGGGAAGAACCCCCTGTAACAGAAGACAGATTAACGAGGAAAAAAACCCTAGAAGTTTAATGACGAGCACCTCATGTACAAATGGGAGATACCTGGAGAAATTACTAAATTTCTAAAAGATTGCTAAAGTCATTATCTTCTGGAAGAAAGAAAGAAGGGTGTTGGAGAGGCCAATAATAACGAGGGAGTAGGAAAAGCATAGAAAAGAAGGGTAAAGTGTGTTTCCAAATTTAAAACAGTGCCTTCTTCATCAATAAGAGTCTAATGATTTGGTTCTCCTTTTTCTGGTAAAAACAGAGAGATACATTTGCAAATGGTGGTTCCTTCATAGATGTAAATTTCCTTTAAAGATAATCTATGTGTTTTCTGAGCTTCTACAGCATCTGTAGTTTCTCAAAATAATAACTCAAAGTAATCTCTATGCCAAAGAGGTGTATTTTGGGGTGGCATATGCTGATCTCATGAACCGATCTATATATGTTTCCAGAGAATTTGCTGAAGGCATGACCCGGCCTAGCCACTCACTCCAATAGACTCAACAAAAAATGACTTGTAATGAAAACTGGGACACAATTTCTTCTCAGTGTGGCTGTGCCAGGAAGAATAGAGAAGTCTGATCACCTGAGATCTATCTTGAAGACTTTAACAACAGCTTTGGTATTTTATATGAAAGGGACAAAGCAAGGGTCAAGGGAATTTGCATAGCTAGTCTTGCTGATCAGTATCCTGGGACTGCTTTTGCAGTCTTGTTGATGCCAAGGAAATTGTCATTTGGGGGTAAGGTAGGGGTAGTTTTCATTTCCGCTCCAAGATGTTTATCTACTAGACATTAAAATTTACCTTAAAATGTAAGGTAGAGTGAGAAAAGAATTAAGTGATCCTTTCAAGTTTCAAAATGATTTTTACTTAATTTTTTAAATTGAGGCTCAAAAAAATTTGTGTGAGACAATGATAATACCCTGTTTTACAAATGAGGAATCTCAGGTCCCATTGCTAGTAACTGGCAGTGTCAACATTCAGATCTAGGTCTTCTGGCTCCAAGTCCAATAACTGTGAATCATTTGTCCCTGAAATGTTAATCTTTTCATGAGGAATGCCTTAAAAATCATTTCAAGTATTCAACAAAGCAAAACAGAAGCACACTTCTCAACAGGGCTATTGAAATTCAAAAAGTGAGGCCTGTCCTTCGTGGAATGAAGAACAAGAAGCAACACCTTCTTTTCCTTGGAGAGATGCTGGTTATGTCTCAAGTATCTTCAGTGAATATGGAAAGCAACTTCAGCAACGTAATAAGACACAACAGCTTTAAAATATTCATTTTGATCTAGCAAATAAGTGACCTATAAAGTAAAAAATCCCTCTAAGGTAAACCTGACAAAAAATACTGCAAAAACTAGGCTATAAAAATTCTTTGAGACATGCCAGAGTCTATCACATAAGGGCATTCTACATTCAACCAATAGTTAATGTAAATCTTAAACACACGTTGATACGTGGGAAAGAAGTAATCATTGATCAGTGATGTGAGATAGTAGATGTATCAATCAGCTTTCTCATTACTTGGACATAGTACTCAACATCCACAGTTTAAAGGAAGAGAAAGCTGTTGGTGCACATCTGTAATCCCAGCACTCGGGAGGCTGAGGCCTGAGGACCACCTCGAGTTCAAGGTTAGCTTGGGCTACTGGTGAGTTCAAAGCTTTCCCAAACTGCACAGTGGTACCCTGTCTCAAATATATAAAGGACGGAAGGAAGGAAGGAAGGTAGGAAGGGAGGGAGGGAGAAAGGAAGGGAGGCTTAATTTAGCTCATGGTTTCAGGATATTCAGTACATGGCCAATAGGCTCCAAGGAATGAACATCATGGCAGAAGGACGTGGTAGAACAAAAGCACTTAGCTCATGTCCGCTGGGAAGCAGAGTACGGGAGCAGCAGAGCAGAAGGGCTGAGAGACCCGATATAGTACCCAAGGCCATAAGTCCACTAGGAGGTCAGTAAGCAACAATCCAAATAAGGACATGGGGTAACTGAATGGTCCAGCTCAGGGAATTAGAATCGGAGGACATGAGCAAAGAAATCCATGTAAGAAAGCTACCTGGAGTGGGATGTCAGAGCCTAGAAGAGTGAGAGGACGTCCTCATGGAAGGTGATCTGCCGCAAGTATCAGAGCCCAAGCAGCACAAGCAACATCTACGCAGAACAAAGAGCAGAGAGGTAATAAAGCTTGGTGATATGTGGGGGTGGGGCGATTAAATTGTATATGTATTTTTTCAGTATAATTCAAGCCAGGTTTCTCACTATCAGAGAAAAGGGCTACAAGTTTTAAAGTGAGAAAAAATCCAATGAGTTCAACGGTGTTGGACTGAAACTGGAGGAACTAGTATGAATTCACGGATTTCACATGATATAAGTATACTGCATGGGTGAGGAATGTGTATGTGCTTATCATCATATATTCCTTGGGTTCATCCTTGAGGCAGCCTGAGATCTGTCACACACCAACAGCAGTGAGCATATTTAGTATCCCACCCTTTGATTTCTAGATACTGATGCAGGGGTAGCAGGACTCCTCGGCAAAATGCTGAATTGTGGGAAGGACTAAGGAAAGTTCAAAATGCATCTAGGATGTTCTGTTACACCAGAAAGTCAGGAAATACTCAAAGAATAATGGAGACGCATCAAAAGACCACACAAAAGCAATGAAGTGATCCCTACAACAACAACCGGAGCGTTAAAATAAATGATGGTGATAGTGGATTTTATGCCATTGAAATAATGTCAATAAATAAATTGATAACAACTTTGAAGAGGAATGAGATGGCTGCATAGCTTTAAAGTACTTTATTGTAAAACATTCATTATTTACTAAGGAGAAGGCGTACACTTCACTATGAAGAAACCTGGCAGGTGCCACCTCAACCCACTTATCACAGTCAGCGATTAAGTCACAATCAGGCGCCACAGACAGGATGTAATAAGAAGAAAGCAGCGTCACTGCTGTGAGGTTCCTACCAAAGATGAATGCATTTAATCATAAGATAAGCGTCAAATGATGAAATTCAAGGAAAAACTGAAGACCTTCCCAAGCCTGCCAAAGTTGAGAGACGTGTCAACAACACACAGGGCCTGATTCTAAACTGAATCCTATTATAAAGGACGTAATTTGGACATGTGATGAACTGGGAATAATAGATCAATTTTAGTTCCCTGTTTCAGTGCTACATCTTGGTTACATGGGAGGGCATCTTAATTGGTAATAAAGTATTCTGGGCCGTGGAGGATGATGTCAGCAATTTCCTTTCAAATGGATGAAAGAGAATAAATTTTCCTTGTACTTTTTTTTCCAACTTCTTGTAATTTTATGATTGTTTCATTCATTTGTTTAGTTGTATTAAGGATTGAACCCTGGGTTTCATGTATGCTACACAGGGATTCTACCCTGGATCACACCCCTGAGTCTAAAACTACATGAATGCAAAGCTCATAAGATCAAACAAATGGGTGAAATTTACAAGAGATCCATGTGCCAAATGACGAACGTATTCTAATCCTTGTAAAGAGCTTAGATGAAAGCAAAATGGTTACCATATGAGAAATAACAAATAGAGTGGAGAGGAATTTAACAAATCAAATCTGGCTCAGTTATTATCCACCCCCCACGTCACACTCAAACTGAAGCTGGGGAAGTCATTCATAGACCACAGTTATACTTAGCTTCACAAAATAGCAAATTTAAATCTGCTAAATCCCTCCCTTCACGGATGTTTCCATACAAATATCATACGAAACAAGCTGGTCCCACCGCAGAGCCAGGAAAATGAAATTGATGTCTGAAGAAACCACAACCCCTTTCCTCTGTACAAGGAGATTTAAAGGTGTGCAAAGTTTTTAAAATATGTAACTGATTTAAAAGTTAAATTTCACTGGCAGCATTTGTCTCCTTATACAAGTGACTGATAACTGGTAAAAATAAAATTGCAGATTGTCTTTCCTGCTCGCCAAGTCTGAGAAAGATGTTCCAGAATGGTGTTTCCTCCTCCAAATAGTCCTGATTATACTAATGTTATTTCAGTCCATATGTGATTACTGTTCACCATTTTTCAACCGCTTTTTTTCAGCAATTACAATTATCCAGCACATGTCCTTCTGTCCCTAAGAGACAATGTTGCATAGTGAGAAGAAGACTGGGCAAGAGTTAGGACCTGGCTCTGGCACCATCTGTGTCTTCAGGTGCAAACACTTAGCTTCAGTACGGCTCAGCTTCCACTTACATATAATTAAGGTACCATGCAAAACAGTTCCTATTGATCAAGTGCATTTGTCCTTTTCCTTTGCAACCTGTTACGGCTTGTATGCAGATGTCCTCTCCTCCCAAAGCCTCCTATGCTCATGGGCGGAGCTTTTGGAGGTAACTGGAGATAAGGCATGTGCTGATGGACTAAGGGTGGGGGTAACTGAGTGCACTGATTGGTTCAGCGCGGTTTGGGCTGTGGAAAATGAGAAGGCCCCATGCTGGGTATGGGTGGTGCCGATCAGTGCACTCTAGCCAGGGTGGGATATAATGAGAAAAAGAGAAGAATTTGCTGCCTCTTGCCTGCCCTGTCTTGGACTGTTTCTATTCCGCCATGTCCTTCTGCCACGCTGTCCTGCCTTGGAGCCAGTCAGCAGTGGACTGCAGCCTCACAAACGGTGAGCTAACAAAACCCTTCCTCCTTTAATTTTGGGTATTGGGTATTTTGTCTCCACAATGAGAAAAGTAACTAAGACACGCTCAATCATTTTCTTAATTAAATTGCAAATAACTGACTTTAATTTCCTTTGACTTCTTCCTACCACCTAACATAGATTTTATTAACTTATGATATGACTTCATAAAACTGTCAAATGAGCAAAATGTCACCTCAATTTTTTAGAAAGCTTTCACAAAATAATGCAAGAATTATCTACGATGAGCACACATTATCTTTATTTTGTTTTAGTACATAGTTCTAGCTTCACACCTGCTTAGAAAATTCTTTAGCAATGGTGATAAAAGTCTGCTAAATTTCAACCATCTCTGTGTTTGCCTTTAAACATACACACCTGAGGACCAACCCGAGCAAAATGACTCATGTTAAAAATTCAAGGTATTTATAGAATATCAGTGAAGCTAGATGCATAGAAGTGTATGCATTATAAAAGCAATGAAGAGAATCTATAAAATGCAGAACTTATACAGGATATATATGCACTACTTTAAGGTGTTCCTAAGCTATTTTACTTATTAAGCTTTTTTAGACATTAACAGCTTAAAGTGTAAGAACTGATTTAGAGCAAATGAGCTATGAACTGGGTTATAACTATTTGAATTTTGATATTTTTCAGTGTATATAATTTACGCCCATTTTTTCCTTATGTTAATTATTTATAAAATATAAGCTTTTAATAATGTAGTGAAATGAAAAGAAGATTGTCAAGGGATAAAATTAGTTGCTCATAAGTAAACTTTCTCAGGGACAGAGTATTGAAACTGAAGAACTTCAGCAATAATAGATAAAATAGTACTTTTCTTTTTAATTAGGTTTTTAACATTTGTATAAAGAGTTCACTTGATACAATTGTTTTTTTTAAAAATCCAACAGCTCATCAATTCCAAGAATCACTAGGGCCATTAAGTTGACACAAACACAAACCTACTGGTAAAATTTCAGTGATAAAGAGAATCTATATGAAGAATTTGTTTGAACATCTTTTTCCCCCCCCCATCGGTAGCTGATGGATTTATTTATTTTTTTATTTTTTTTTATTTTAAAAACATAAAAGTACAAAAACATATTGACAAACAGACACCAATTATCATAAAAAATAGTACAATCACCACTAATCTATAGACAAGGTGATATGGTCTCAACAGTGGTTATTGCTTTATCCATTGATATCTTCAAATTGTAAATGTATGAACCCATATACAGACATGCAAATTTAGTCAGACAGTTAATCCTCTCAACAACAGAAAAAACACAAAAACCAAAAATCCAAAGACAAGAAACAAAACAGGCAAACAACAACAACAGCAAC